>OMKK01032399.1:0-21531 GCA_900302305.1 Polymixia japonica | reverse complement strand
TTTATTTTATTAGTAATTAAAAAAAAAATTACATTTTCTGATATAATTATTTTTTTGAAAGTTGTCTCCATAAAGGTTTTCATTAAAACACATGGACTTTAAATGATTTCAGGACTGCATTTTTAAATTTTCAGAACGCTGTTTTCTGAATCATTGTATCATCCATTTCAAATAAAGTCAAAAAGCTTTGTTTTTACGAAGCTTCGGCAAGGATTTCACTTTGCATATTTTGATGATGTGTACGTCAGCTTCCCGTGCTGAATCCTAGGGACTTAACTCTCTTCCTTCCCCGGGTCCCGCAGCAATTTGAGGAGCCGGCTATTCTGGAGCTGGACGACCAGACCGACCACCGACAGTGGACGCAGCAACACCTGGACGCCGCCGACCTGCGCATCCCCTCCATCGCCCCCACACCCCCCCAGGGCGAGATTGAGAATGACTGCATGGATGTCAACGTCCGTGGACCAGGTGGGTGACTGAATGCTTAGCCGTTTATTAGGAATATGGATGCGGGCGCAAGATATAGACTCATTTGTAGCCCTCTTGACTGGCTGTGAAATCAAGGTGGTAAATGGGGAAAAATAAAAAAATTGATATTTAGTTTCTAAATATAATTCTGTTATGCGGCGGTTTCATCTGTCAACAAACGTCAAAATATGAATTTAGGTGACCTTTAGATAAATATCTTTAATTCTGTTGGTATATATTTTTGGATGATGAAATGATTTGGAATTTTAAATTAAATATTTTTTTATTTCTTTCAGGATAATAGTTAACATTGTCCTTTTTAGAGTGCCGCGTCAAATTTATTTTGGCTCCAAACCTTTTCCAAAATCAAAAGATACAACACCACATTCAAGGTATTCCTTTACCTTGTGAAATATATCTAGCAGAGGGATTCAT
This sequence comes from Polymixia japonica, assembly GCA_900302305.1. Classification (NCBI taxonomy): domain Eukaryota; kingdom Metazoa; phylum Chordata; class Actinopteri; order Polymixiiformes; family Polymixiidae; genus Polymixia; species Polymixia japonica. The sequence goes on along the minus strand of OMKK01032399.1, from coordinate 20,628 downwards.
ACCTTTTCTGAGCGTGTGTGTGTATGTGCACGGTCGTGTGTGTGTGTGTGTCTGTGTATGTGTACGTGGAGGAGTTGCTAATGCCCCATGTCCTCAGGGTAAGGGGATCTTCTTCAAAGCACCGGCTGGAAGCCAGTCGCCTGGAGGGAAAAGGCTGATTCCTGCTCAGATTAATCATTTGACCAGTAATGACTCTGTGTTTCTCTACGCCATATTAATAAGACCAATAACGGCACCAAACACAAAAACACAGTTTTGTACTAAGTGCCAAATCCCCTGGAGAGTATCGAAGAAAAATCAAAACTAACAGGGTTAAAAACTAGAGAGCACACTTTTTTTCCCTGTGGCGGATCGATGAGCTTGAATCGACCAAATCTGCGGGATCTGGGGCTTGCTATCCTTTTGAAGAGCCGAAACCCCATCCAAGTCGACTGACTGAGCTGCCTCTCGCAGATGGATGATAATGCATCGTTTTTCCAGCTGCCTAGATTTAGCGAACCCCGGCCTCGATCCCCCCAGCTTCGCCTTCCCTCTGAAGCTTCCCTTATGCCAGGGCTCGATCAGAATCCGCTATCGAACAGCGAGAGCTGTGATGATTCAACCCAGGCAACGCCGTCAAATCCACATTCGATTTGTTGTTTACCATGTTTTGATCTCCCCGGTGCTTTGAAGTGCGGGCTCCTATCTGGTCGTAGTGGGTACCGGGCCTGTGCAGTGCTGACCATGCATTCTGTTGTTGCCTACTGGTGCTGGTTCGCTGTTTAACCCCCTCAGTACTCAACCAACCTTCTCCCTCATTTCCTCAGATGGGTTCACGCCCCTGATGATCGCGTCCTGCAGCGGCGGAGGTTTGGAAACGGGCAACAGCGAGGAAGAGGAGGACGCCTCGGCCAACGTCATCAACGACTTCATCTACCAGGGCGCGAACCTTCACAACCAGACGGACCGCACGGGCGAAACCGCCCTTCACCTGGCCGCCCGCTACGCCCGTTCCGACGCCGCCAAGCGCCTGCTGGAGGCCAGCGCCGACGCCAACATCCAGGACAACATGGGCAGGACGCCTCTGCACGCCGCTGTGGCCGCTGACGCCCAGGGGGTATTCCAGGTGGGTCTCCGAAACACCGACTACTTTTCATCGTAAACGTATTAAACGCAGTAAACACATACCTTGACGATACCAAGTCAACCTTTTGGAACAACGATCACGGTTCAGAAGTTCCGTACCTCATGATGAGAAACCTTCTGTTCACCGTCTCTATAGATTTTGATAAGGAACCGTGCCACGGACCTGGATGCCCGCATGCATGATGGCACCACGCCCCTGATCCTGGCTGCCAGGCTGGCAGTGGAGGGAATGGTGGAGGAGCTCATTAACTGCCATGCCGACGTCAATGCCATCGATGATTTCGGTGAAGTTTCTTTGCGTTACGCGCACTTTCGCTTGTATTTTATCTTTAACACAATATAACGCCAAAGTTAATATTCACATAATATGCAGGTAGAATATTGAGTTGTTGAAATGTGGAATGATGTAAAATTTACCGGCAGTGTTTGTGTCTCTACAGGTAAATCAGCGTTACACTGGGCAGCAGCTGTAAACAACGTGGAAGCAGCCATTGTGCTCCTGAAGAACGGTGCCAACAAGGATATGCAAAATAACAAGGTTCAATATAACAAATCTCCTCTTCCCCCACCTAATAAAACAATAGAAAACAAAAACCTTTCCTTGTGCGTCCGTGAATCTCTAAATGTTTCTGTCTGTCTGTCTGTCTGCTTCAGGAGGAAACTCCACTGTTCTTGGCTGCCAGGGAAGGAAGCTACGAGACAGCCAAGGTCTTACTGGAGCACTTTGCCAACCGGGAGATCACTGACCACATGGACCGACTGCCCAGAGATATAGCGCAAGACAGGATGCACCACGACATTGTGAGGCTCATGGACGAGTTCAACCTGGTGCGAAGTCCTCCCATGCACGGCGGCTCGCTCGGCACCACCTTGTCGCCGCCGCTGTGCTCCCCCAGCGGCTACCTGGGCGGCATGAAGCAGCCCCCGCCCCAAGGCCACGGCCAGGGCAAGAAGGCGCGCAAGCCCAGCGCCAAGGGCATCGGCTGCAAGGACGGCAAAGACATGAAAGCGAAGAAGAAGAATTCCCAGGACGGGAAGTCCGGCAGCCTCCTGGACAGCTCGGCCGTCCTCTCCCCCGTCGACTCACTGGAGTCCCCCCACGGTTACATCTCCGACGTGGCCTCGCCGCCCATGATGACCTCGCCCTTCCAGCAGTCTCCGTCTGTGTCCCTCAACCATCTGCAGGGTATGTCCGACCCCCACCTGGGCGTCAACCACATGGTCATGCCCAACAAGCAGGAGCTGGCGCGTATGCAGTTTGACCCGCTTCCGCCCCGCCTCACCCACCTGCCCGTGTCCGGCTCCGGCGGCCCGGGCGCCTTAAACGGCCAGTGCGACTGGCTCTCCAGGATGCACGGTAACCTGAGCCAGCCGGGCCAGTTCAACCCCATGCGAGGGGCCCCCGGCGGGCAGGGAGGCTTACACCAGGGAGGACAGCACGCGATGATGACCTCCCTCCATAACGGCCACCCCGCCACCAGCATGTCTCAGTTGATGACCTACCAGGGGATGCAGAACACCAGACTGGGTCCCCAGCCCCACCTCATGCAGCAGCAGGCTCAACAGATGCAGCAGATGCAGAATCTCCAGCAGCTCCAACAACAGCAGCAGCAGCAGCAACAGAGCATCCAGCTGCAGCATCAGAACTCAAGCACCGCCACCAGCCAGAACTTCATCAGCGGCGAGCTAAGTTCTTCCGAGCTCCAGCAAGGCACGGGCAACTCGAGCATGCCCATCCACACCATCCTGCCCCAGGAGACCCAGATTATGTCTTCCTCCCTCAGCCAATCAATGCCCAGCACTCAGTTCCTCACCCCGCCTTCCCAGCACAGTTACTCAGGCCCCATGGACAACACCCCCAACCACCAGCTCCAGGTGCCCGACCACCCCTTTCTGACCCCCTCCCCCGGCTCCCCCGACCAATGGTCCAGCTCCTCTCCGCATTCCAACATGTCCGATTGGTCGGAGGGCATCTCGAGTCCACCAACCAGCATGCAGTCTCAGATCGGACACATACCCGAACAGTTCAAATAACAAGCTTGTATCTTTACGCCCAGATGAACTGCTGAATATTTTTATATGAAAAAGGCACTCGAGAAAAAGAAGACAAGGAAAAAGGCAAAGTTCTAAACAGAGTTTTTATATGCTTTTATACTAACAGCAAGAATGACCTGTGTTTCATCAATTTTCTTTTTATTTATTAATGTCTTATTTATACTTTTCATCGCCTGCTTATAGAAATTTTGGGGATCCATGATGTGGTTGGATCATACGCAGGAGAGAGAAAGTCCTTTAGAAAGACTAGAGCTCTGTGTAGTTTCTGTTAGCGTCTCTTCTGCAGTGAACCGGCTCACGGCATACACACTGGCTATTTATTTGTTCAAGGATTTGTAGTCTAAAGCCTTTTTTTATCATATGATTTCTAAATACCTTTGTTTATATTTGCTATTTTTTTGTATAATCTTGTGTATAAACACCACCGTGATTAAAGGGCATTTTATTGAGCACATTTTAAGTTCCAGTGTTACTTCAAATTAAGCGTGTGAAATATTCTTTAGCGAGTTCATTTTAAAACGTGAATGTTGACAGAACAAATGTTCATAAACAAATGTGCCCGATATTTCATGCAGATAAACTGTATGAGCTGGTTTTAACTGTTTTTCCCTGTTAAAATTTAATGTGGTTCATTTGATTACACTATGTAGAGTTGTATACATTTCTTGAATCAATTGAATAACCTTACTTTGTGCCACTTGATTTGATTGTTTGCGTACACACGCTTGCGTCTGGATGTGACATGTACAGTATACAGCCATCTTGAAGATTGGCAGTTAATACAGGCTTGAATTTTTGTAAGTCCTGCAGCTTTTGTTCCTAAGTCTTTTTGAGAACTGGCCTGTTGGCCATATTGTATCTCGTTGTCTAGAGGGACATGGAAAATTAACTTTCCCTCTCCCTCCAGTTAGTTTGAGCCTATGGCTGTGTTCTTTGTTTCTTTTGTAAATATGTTATGCGTTTCCCGTGTAAGCAGGATTTTGTTTCAGAAATCTGATGTCTTAAGCATGCCATTGTGACGTCTCACAGCAGTCAACAGCCTTTTAAATATTACACACAACATATATTTTACTCGGTGTCCCTGAAGCAGGGATACACCTAAAATATATATATATAAAATATATTAGGAGACATTTTCTTTTTTCGTTTTTTTTTTTTTTAGAAAATAATTACAGAAATATTGAGGTTTTATAAATTCATATTTATTTACTTTTCTGTAACATAAGAATCCACTGAGGCAAGTATTTGGGCATATTATTAACTGATGTTTTTTAAGTCTTCATTAACTAGGAATCTGTTGGCGAAATTCTCTATCGTGTCCATTCTAATGCTTTGTGAGGCACTCAATGGTATAGTTCTCAGAATGTTATAATTATTAAAAAATCTTTAGGCTGTAGAGAAATTGTAATACCCACAATATGTTTTCTTCCTCTTATAAAGTTATGTTTTGCAAGAAATGTATTTTTTCCCTCTGTTTTCAATCTGTAAAAATGTTTCTTGTTATAATAAAGGGCGCCTCTGTGTGTCTTGATATACATTTTTATCGCCTAGACTGATCTGTGCTTTTATGAAATCTTTATATATGGCCTCCAAAAAGTAATTTCTTGGATACATATTGTGTTTGAATTTCAGCCTTGAATTCAGATCTGGAGAACAAGTTAAATGCCAAACTATGGTTCACTATTCTTTAAACACAGACAGCTAGTCTGAGCGTGTGTCACTGGTATTTCTAGGTGAGTGTGAATGGTGGTATATATTGATGATTGAAATATGAGGGAAATTGGAATATCTTGCAACAATAAGAAGCACTTGATTTGTCCTTATTTCATTTGCCGTATGCTTCCAATGCAAACTATTTTGCGAAGTATGTCTCCCTCTTGTGGTACATGTTTGTTAGAGAAGGCCCTCACTGCACCAAGGGTGACTATCATTTTCATTTACACAATCAGACATGACTATTATTTCTTGCAGGGAATATTTTTAGGAAACAAATAAGGCCAAAATTAAATAAATCATGGGAAATAACAAGGCGATGCCTATCATACTGTAGAACTTTGTTTTTTTATTGTTTGTTATGTTTCACTGACTGTGTGAAAATCAAATACTTTTGCTTAACTTACTTTACTTTTTCCTTCTTTTTTATTTGTCTCGGTCAAAGTTTGTTTCGTGAAAATTCAGCTTCAACAGAGACTACTCAAGTGTAAACGCTCCTATTTCGTTAACCCGACGAACCCAACGAACCACAGTTCCCAGGATGCATCGGGGGTTTAGTACGTTGTCCAAGTTCAAAGTTCATCCATTACCATCAAAATAGGATCCTCGCTGGCTGGGCTGGCTGGTTTTTAGCCTTTACTGGGGGGAGAGAAAAAAACAACAACAACAACAAACTTGGCGAGCGCAGACAACACCGCCCTGCTCGCCGTCGTGTTGAAAAACCATCGAGGGAAAATGGTCGTCAGTTAGTCGGTGTGTGTGTGTGTGTCGGTACTGTTGTCGGTGGATTTCCAGGGCGACGGCTAAGGCGGTAACGTTATCGCCGCTAGCTAGCTTAGCTTAGCTTAGCCACATAGCAACCGCGGCTAACATCACCGGGACCGGACCAGCGGCGGCAGCTATGTTCGTACAGGAGGAGAAGATATTCGCAGGGAAAGTACTGAAGATACACATCTGCACCACGGAGGGCACGGAGTGGTTGGAGGAGGTCACGGAAGACATCACGGTCGAGAAACTCAAAGAGAAGTGCTTGAAACATGTAGGTCCTGGTGGTTGTTGTTGGTTGGTTGGTTGGTTGTCCCCCCGTTGTGGTGCGTTTTTTCTGCCTGTCACTCCTCTCTCTCTTTGCTCGGGGTGTTCGCAGCCAGCCAGGGCCTCTGTGTAAACTGTCAGTGTCGGTGTCAGTGGTTTTGTATTTATAGTAACTGGGTAGACTTTGCTATTTATAATTTAGCAAGTTGGCTCTATCTCTCTCTATCTCTCTATCTCTCTATCTCTCTCTCTGAAGCAGGGTAACTCGCAAAACCCCGTGTGACCGTGCCTTGCATTTCTGGGCAGCGTTTATTATTGTACTGCCCATCTCATATCTCATTCTCTGACATGACTTTGAGTGTTACTTTAGTGTAACTTTAATAATAACTTGGCAGACTGTTAAAAAAAAAAAATACAATTATATTTGCATCTGGGAAACATGGGGTTTTCTTTGGGTACCATCATTCAGTCTATATTACTACTTTAGTTCTCTGTAACTAGTTTTTGAGCTTTTCATATTACCTAATTATGCAAGACTATACTCTGCTTATTTTATAGTATGTGCATGGGAGTCTAGAAGACCCCAAAACGCTCACCCACCACAAACTTATCCATGCTGCTACCGAGAGAATCCTCACCGACACTAAAACAGTCGCTGATGAGAATCTCAAAGACAAAGGTAAATCACTCCTTGTGTTAAAAGTTGAAGGGTCATTTGAAAAGTGATTGATCGACCGCGATTGAACAGCCATGTTTCACCTGCTTTTTAGATGTATTGCTGCTGATAAAGAAAAGACCACCACCAACGCCTCCAAAGATGGCAGACATATCCGCAGAGGAAAAGGTGGGTGTCTTTAACGTTTGGTCACTCGTTAAAACGGAATTTAACACTTTGCAGATTGGTTAAACTTTACGTGGCCTACATCATTAAAGCTGCACATTTGAAATGTTTTTTTAATTTGAATTGTTTTCTTCAATGTTTGACTACGCAGCAAAAGAAGCAGGAAAACAAGGCTCCAGACAAAGATGCTATCCTGAAAGCAACCGCCAGCCTGTCTACTCGTCACACTGACCGCACTGTCACCCAGCACAACATCAGAGACGTAAGCACATCTCTAGTTTCAAACGACAAGGTAGAGAAAACGTCCTTCCTGAATACAGCCATTTCACATATGTGCAAATTAGCCAGAGGCAAATTGAAATTTTACAATGCAAACTAATTCATAATGCAGGATATACTGCTTAAACCTGCAGTTTAAGCAGTTTGTTGTTAAACCAGCATTAAACAGTATGTTGAAGAAGGTGTTGATTTTTGGTGTGTTGTTTGTTGTGCTAGTTTCAGACGGAGCTTAGGAAAATCCTGGTCTCTCTCATTGAAGTGGCCCAGAAACTTCTTGCCTTGAACCCCGATGCTGTTGAACTCTTCAAAAAGGCCAATGGTAAGGCCTACACAAGATAATCACATACGACCTTTAAAATCCCATGTCTAGAAGCTGAACTTTATTTAAGGGTGTTTGTTTGAGTTGTTACCAACAGATGTTTTCGAAACGTCGCCATGATTCCAGGACACTAAGATCCTCCACAATCGTTGGTTAACTTTAACCCCTTTCACACATGCATTCTAACCCAGAAATCTTCTGAAACAATTCCATGACGGGGTCATGTGTGAAATGGAGTCAGACTCGATATTCAAGACCTAGCAACATTTCTCAAAATCGTCCGGAACAGAGATGTTGTGAACAAAAGCCGTAAAATTCTAGGGTCAAGCACACAACGGGTTAAGACATAGACGTTTTCACGTGGAGCTAGCGAACCAATCACAAGAGCCGTGCATAGTATGGAATCCCAAAGGGTCGTGGACTTTCGTGCTTTCTACCGCATAAAAGTTTCTAAATGTTGTTAATAGCGCTCATAAACAGATCGTTAATGGTACTGTTTATATTTTTGCTGAGAATATACAGACGGGGGATATGATGAGCATCACTATTGCCACTGATGGATTTTAATGCTTATTTTATGACCATTGCACTAAACACTTGTAGTGTAGGCATTAAGCAGTGTGACCTCGTTGCTGTTTTTGATTCTCATGCATGTAAGCCTAATGAAAAGGCGTTCAGAACAGAGTTAATGGCCATATTAACGTCATGTCAAGTGTGAACATGCTTCCTGATACTAGCTGTGTGTGTGTGTGTGTCTGTGTGTGTGAGAGAACAACGCTAGCGGTGCTGGAAAAGTGAACGTTGCCATTTTATGGGTTCCGTTGTAACGTTATGCGTGAAAGGGATTTAGTCTCAGGTTGCCTTTTCGGCCTTTATTTCTTCCTATGGTTTCTCCTCTTACTTGTCTCTCTGTTGTGTTCTTTTCTTTTTTTCATTCCTTCTCTCATCCCCTTCAAGAGTCATTTTTTCATTTTGCCAGGCTGCTCTTGTAAATAAGCATTTGTTCTTAATTGATCTTGATGGTTAAATAGAATAAAATAATGGAAAATGAAATGAAAGTAGTTTCAAAACAGCATTCTTCTAGTCTGTCTCTGTGTCTGGTAGCCATGCTGGATGAGGATGAAGAGGACCGGGTGGATGAGACAGCCCTTCAACAACTCACTGAGATGGGTTTCCCTGAGAGCAGAGCCATCAAAGCCCTCCGACTGAACCAGTGAGTCAACAGTATAGTATCCTGAAGTACTATACTCACCAGAATGAGTCGCCTTAATCCATCACATGAATCCAATTTGTTGGGAAGCAACTCATCTCTTATCATTTGAGACTCTCCCTGACTGTGTGACTGTGATGTACGCTGTTGATGGGGGGAAACGGGAACCAGTTGCGCTGAAGTCATGACTTGTTGCTTGTCAGAGTCAGTTGGTTTTAAAAAGCTTTTTAAAAACTCACTTTTTTCGTAAGCACTGTATGTTAATGTGTGTCTGTTGTTGTATTGTGCTCCTGTTTTGTGTTTAAATGTTTTTATTTATTTTTATCCGTTTTATCTTATAATTGTACAGCACCTTGTAACATTAGTTTTGAAAGGCGCTTTATAAATAAAGTTGACTTGTTTTAGCCGCCCACAGTCTCATTCAGCCTACAAGCATTCGTACAATCCTTCTCTCCTTTCTTTGCCCCTGCAGCATGTCCGTGACTCAGGCCATGGAGTGGCTGATCGAGCATGTAGACGACCCCTCCGTGGACACTCCTCTACCGGGCCAGGACTCTTCCGGGGCAGTGGGAGCCACGGCCTCAGCCCCGCCGGGCCCCCCGGTCTCCGCCTCGGTCACCGCCTCGGCCTCGGGCCCCCACCTCCTCCGGAGCCTGTCCCAGTCGAGCGCAGAAGAGAGCGCCAGGCAGGACGAACTCACAGAGATCTTCAAGAGGATCCGCAGGAAACGAGAGTTCAGGCCTGACTCCAGAGTGAGTGGCTGTTTTTGGCTGGACGTGGAGGGTTGTTTCAACTTGATGTGGGCTAGCGGATCTCAGGGCGCTTTCACACCGGCTCGGTTTAGTCGTTGAATCAAACTCTGGACAGGGTACTCCCGTGGGTAGGTTTATTTAAAAGAATACAGCAACTTTCTGGGAAACTCGCCCTTAGGACAACTGAAAAAACGTCCATTTATCTCCAGTAGATCGGAGCTGCCGATCCACCGGGGATACGTGGATGTTCTGGTGTCTGCGTTATCCTCACATAACCGGTAAGTTGGCCAAAGGGCGAATTTCACGAAAAGTTGGTGTATTCCTTTTAATGAGGTTAGAAGACAGCAATTGATATTCGGCGCACATCAAACAATATGTCCCTCTTCTGCCCTAGAGAGCCGTTCAAGGGCTGCTTTTAAGTGTACCTAGAAGCAGTGCATTTGAAGTGCAGTCTGGGTAAAAGACTGGATCATAGCCAGAGAATAGCATATTTAATGAAAATAGGTGATTTTCTCGATGGTTTTCCCACATTGTCTCTGACTCCAGTGCATCTTTATGTGTGACATACATGTGGATTATGACTTACTGCTGTCAGTTTGGTTAAACATCCAGCTCATGTTTATAGTGTCTTATAACTCATATGCCTTGGCAATGATCCCTGACGATGACTAGGAACAACTTTAGGCCGTCACTGTTTCTGTCAGTGCTTTATAACTGTGGCAAAAGTGAAAATGGAAATAAGATATAATGGATTTGACATTTTGTCCAAGAAGCAGCTCAACTGCTGCACCATATGGGTTTGGTTAAGTTAATTTGTCATTTGACATTATAAACCATACAAATGAAAAACTGCAGCAATGTAATGTCATGACGTCTTATTCGGAGAAAATGAGGCATACTGAACATTAGGTACTATACTGTATATGAGAAACACCCTTACTGGCTCGCATGTCGTTTGACTTTCACTGTGTCATAAGTCATATTAAAGATCTAAACGTATGTGAACTAGTGAGGGTGTCTAATGTGTTGGGGTCGGGCTGCTAAGTTGTATAACAGAGTGAGTAAACAACTACTTTTCGTCTCTGCAGGCCGTGATCGCATTGATGGAGATGGGCTTCGATGAGAAGGAGGTGATCGATGCCCTGAGAGTCAATAACAACCAACAGGACGCTGCGGTAAGTTTACTGTTCCCATGACAGTCATGTTGCCAAGGAGCTCCTGTACTGGAAAAAAGTTCTTCTTCTTCTTTGTTGTGTTTCATGCCATTATACTTTTGTCAATTAGCGTAAAATTCACACTTATACAGATTAAGTGTGTCATAATTGGTTTTTAGCAGATTACAGTGTTTGATAGAAAGTAAATCTATAAGAAAGTTTGAAATATAACTAATGCATGGAGAGAATTTTGAGTGTAATTTCATGTTACTTTAAGGTTATTTTATTCTCACTTTCTTTTAGTTTCATGCTGCATGGTATTGTTGTAGAATCCTGATCATAATAGGAAGGCTTGTATTGGTACGGAGGTGACATTTTGTTACTCACTTTGTTATTCATTTTTCCATGAAGTCACTAAATGACAGGCCATTTTTGTTGAGTAGATCATTTGTCTGATTACTTCAAGCTGTCATATTGGATCATTTTGATTCAAAATTAGAAAAAAAAAACGAAAGCGCTAGATTAGTGGAGGATTCACATACTGAACTAACCTAATCATTCCTGCATGGACTCACTTGCACTGATGCTCTACTGTGTGACCAAAGATGATGGGAACCGGGATGTTCGTGGTCCATACTGGTTCACACAAGAGGGTCTCTGGGGTACTCACGGTATTTCTCGTCCTGCAGTGCGAGTGGCTTCTGGGAGACAGGAAGCCCTCTCCGGAAGACCTGGACAAAGGCATCGACACCAACAGCCCCCTGTTCCAAGCCATTCTGGAGAATCCGGTGGTCCAGCTAGGGCTCACCAATCCCAAGACACTACTCGGTACTACAGCCTAGTCTAATTCAGTACAAGTGCTAGGACTGTGGATGACATGGTCTTTGTAAATAGATATCTGAAATCTTTAAATCGCATTCTTTCTCCAGTCTTTTCCGATCATACCAATCGTCTCTGACCAAAATTCCATCAATTGCTTCGTTATAGCGGTGCTTACAGTTTCAGTTGGCCGGGATCGCTAGTCTTCAAATACATTCCTGCTGGGCAATTGGACACAACGAAACATTGATCCCAAAATCAAACAAAACATGTCCTTTTCAAAACGTTGACGCTCATCCTGCAATGATACATGTGATACATTTCCTTAAGAAAATATTTGAGAAGTTGGTAAGATAGTTTGAAAATGTCAATATAGTTCCTTAATGCCAAAATAGCATTACTGAAAATACTTAAATGCTGTATTTAAAACTATACGCTATACCAATGTATCGCTAAAAACATTATTGTAATTATTTTATCTCAAACTTTCAGACTCAATAAAAGGTTTGATCCAAGGGGCTTACCTTCACACAACAATCTATCAATCAGTCTAAGACAATTGTTTACCTGTCGGAAAGTTATGATCATATTTAAGAAAAAAGAAAAATTCTTTCAACAATCCCATTTCTTAACTTTTTTCTTAAGAAAAAAGATAAGACGAAAATTAAGAACATTCTTAAGACATTTTGTTAAGCAAAAAATGGCATTACAGAAGAAATTTCTTAAGAACCTTTTGTGAATCCGGCCCCAGTTTAAAAATGGCCAAATTATCCTTTAAAGCCTGTGCGTTACAAATGTATTATCTTACCTGAAAGAGGGTGTCTTTATGGGCTAGGTAGAAACGTGTTTCGGTGTTGTTCTCAAGACCTGTGTAGTATTTTATTTTGTGTCTTTTTGTATGCAGCATTTGAGGACATGTTGGAGAACCCTCTGAACAGCACCCAATGGATGAATGACCCCGAGACGGGCCCAGTCATGCTTCAAATTTCCAGAATCTTCCAGACTCTCAATCGCACGTAGAACCTCCTGGTGACTGTGTCAGCGCATGAGCTAGTGTGTTTCAACTGCGTGCGTGTGTGTGTGCGCACGCGCGTGCGTGCGTGGGTGTTTGTGTGGGTGTATGTGGGCGTGAGTTAGCGGGGATGTGCGTATTTGTGGGTGCGGCAGGGACACAAGTATTGTTTTTGCCTTGAAAAGACAAAGTCCGAGAAGTCAAAGTGTGAAGAGTGATAAAGAGATGTTACACATATATCTATTTATAACATTGCAGAAAAAACACTTGTACAAAATAAATGTTAACATGAATATTATTATTATATGGTAATAATAATGATAATAATATTTGAAATTTAGTATGTTGTTTTTACATTTTAATAAGAACAATTTATAGTTATGACGGACATGATTTATTTTATATAATTTCTCCATGTACAAAAAAAACGACCATCAGGCATCAATTCAATGTTTACACTTCAAAGGAAACTGTTTTTGTATGTTTTGCAATATTTAAATATCAATTACAGTTTTGTCTGTCTCTTTAAATTGTCACATTGCATCACATTATTATCAGCGTGAATGTTCAGAGAACTCCTGTATCAACATGGTTGTTTGTTTTCTCTCTCTCTCTCATTTTCAAGAAATGGCTCGACTTATAATTGAGAACCCGGTGGTGAACAGCAAAAGTTTAGTGTTTGTTAACACTTGTTGGTCAACGAAAATGGGTTTTCAGACACGTTACCTCTCTATGTTCATCCTTGAGAGCCTGCCTGTCTGTCTGGTCACTGTAAATCACGCTCCTCTCAATTTTAAAAGGAGAACATTTGTCTTTGTGCTTCTTTGAGAATATTTATTTAACTTTTTGCCTTTTAGAGGAAAATGTACACTATGCTGTCTATTTGTGTCTTAGTCATGTTTTTACAAAGATATATTAGGCCTGTGTGTTATTGTCAATGTGCTCTTGAATGTCACATTATCATTTAGCACTTGTTCACATCTATGAATATTGCTGACTGCAGCACTGACAAACTGTTATCCTCTAAAATCAGAAGAATGGTTCATATTATGCCTCACACAGGCTGCAGTGTGAGATCTCAAGGGAAACTGAGCCTAATCCAAAGGGATTTGCCTTTTAGCTTTCAATTTAAATATGTAAAGATACATCCTAATGCAGAACAAACTTAAGGTTCAAACCCTGACATCTTTGTGCAACACAAAGACTCTTCAAGGAAGTTGATGGCGGTCTTCAGGTGGTCTACTAGTTGACCTTTTCTTTTGAAAAGATTTGTGCTGTCAGACTGAACCCCAATTTCACTATACAACTTGCCTTGTCATTACCTGTACCCATTAAAAAAACAACACCCTGTATTTCTGTGCAATAGAGCTTGGAATTATGTTGACCTGTAAAAAAAAAAACATATTTGATTTGAGTATTAGACTTGTGTGAAATGCACTGGGTAGTGTGGATGTAGTGCTAGAGATAACCCTTTGCATTGAGTACTTCAAATCTATTGCTACGTTATGGTGGGCTTAGGCACTCCTAGTTTTATTGTGAGTTTAAAGCAACATGGAGGACGGTGTGTTTTTGCCAAGCTTTTGAGTGTTTTTATTCAGTATTTGAAATGTGGTATTGATGTGACTTTCTGCTCAGGGAGGCTGAGATTGTTTTTCTAGTGCCGGTACCATGGCAAACCTCTACTCATCCTCTGCTAGTCTGGTATTTGAAAATGGCTTTAACTAATCCGCGGAAAACTTTGTGTATGGATCAGAGCACCACGAAACATTGTAAATGCAATATTTGAAAATATTTAAATGTTTTTAAAGAAGGTATTTGCTTGAACAATGCATTATTATATTATTTATATTGAAGCCAAAATAGTAACTTGTTCTTATTTATAACATTTTTAGCAAACCTGAAAGCTGATCTATGAACAATACACATTAACTAAATGATTCAAATGTTTTTACAAACCATTAGAAAATGTACTTTTTGACTGGCAGGTAACAGGGTGTTCAAAAGGAGTGCAGCATTTTTGAATGTGAAATGTGAAAGTATTTGTAAACTCTCTGAAAGCCTCTCTGCACACAAGCGTACGCCGCTGTGCTGTGGATTTTAATCACGGCCACAGTCACCAACTATCTCAAAAACCTCTAACAAATATTGCTTTCTAATAGCATCCATGTAAAACATCTCAGCTCCCAAATAAAACTGGGAGGATTCCAATTAAAATGTCCACCCAGAATGCATTACATCTTTCAAATTCGTCAAAAGGAACAGAAAAGGAGCAAAATAAACGTTTGTTTATTGCTTAGGAACACCACAGACTTGTTGGAGTCACATGCTGATTTATCATATTCACTCAGCTTCCATGCAGGACTGTCCCAGACCAACAACCTATGCAATACTCTCACACTCAATAAACCCGCCTCATGGCTACTGTCATCTAAATCACTATTACATTAAAATATTTTTGTGGCTGTATTCTTTGAGTCCTGTGATTTGTTCTTTTAAAATGAACCACTTGTCACCGAATACATGGGAGAAGATATCTATGTCACGCTGTGTTTTTAATTCAAGCACTGAATTTAATCTTAGAAGCCATTTCAAAATGGCTCCTTGGGGGTCATGTGATTTTTTTGAAGAGGCTTTTAAATATATGACTAACATACAGTATAGGAAGGTCTTTGGTTGTGACAAGATTGTAAAAATATACTCTGCACATCAATGTCAATAGCAATGTCAATAATATTTTACTATTATGTAATTGTATCTTAATTATGTTTTTATGTTTATCTTGTAATCTATTGAATAGTTTATTTTTTGTTCTGTATGTTGATGTCTGTAAATTACGGAACAAATATGACTATAATTATCATTATGGATATGGTGCGGTCTATACAAACAAAAAAGCAACTTACTCCCAAGTGGTTTATTTCAACTGAATACAATACATTGAATACAACATTTGGATTTGGGGGATTATCAACAGGAAATGGCAAATCATCAAATTTAAATGTATGTGCTTGCTTTTAAAACATAAAGAAGATGGAATATTATTTTTCAATAGCAGCTTTCAGGCAGTAATTGTTTTGATGGCCATGCTGTCTGAAAATCTTCTGTCTATAATGTTCACAGTTACTATGCTCTTCCCAATATATCTGGTGTCCTGAATACTCTCTCTCTCTCCCTCCCCCTCTCTCTCTCTCTCTCTCTCTCTCTCTCTTTCTCTCTCTCTCTCTCTCTCATACACACACACACTGTCAATGTGAATTCTCAAAAAGGGTAAACTATCTGGGCATGAAAATGAATAGCCTACTGGATGCCAAGTTCAAGTTATAGAGCTAAGAGCTAAGTCTTAATCCAATTCTTTTACCACACTTTTACCACTAGAGGACATGATTGCTCAATGTCACAAGAACAATATATAGACTGAGACTGGATAATAAATAATTTACCTGGTACCAAATACTGTGCACATTTGGATTAGATTAGTCTACACTGAATTACAAATAATCACTTTAGAATTCGACCAAAGGTCATATTCAACCGTAAGCCAATTATGTTTCAGTCAACCTCCCAAACGAATGTTTTCAATGAGTGAGTTCTGTTTTTCACGACGTGCAAGAATAAAACGATAGTAAATTATATGGATTTCGTGAGATGAGTCCACGCTCTTGCGTTGATAAAAGGCGTGTGAAAACGTCACTTTGTAGGTATAAAGAAACAGTGTGTCTGGAAGCTAATCACGCATGCGCAGTCGTTACTTTTACGACGGTAGATAATTAGATTTCTACGGGCAGAGCGCGAACCCACCGAGGCTGCCGCTGCTGCATTAAAGCCTCACAGAGACGCAGAAACACCCCCCCCTTATAACATGAGGCTCCGCAAACAGACACGCATTTCAAAGAAGACGTTTTGGGTGTTGTTGCGTGTGTTCGTGTCGGAAGCCTGACATTTTTCCCCCCGTTTTGGCGTCGGGGTTATATATATATTTTTGAAGCCTCCCTGCAGAGCGGTTGTCACGCAGGCCGCAGACTGGGTTTATTTCGTTGCTGGGAGGAGACGTTCACATCCACCTTCCCCCTGCTAGCTTAGCTTAGCTAGCCGGCTAATGATGCGCTGCTGCCGCTGCTCTGTTTCATGCACAGCAGGCCGTTGTATAGCAAGGCGAGTCCTTGGCTAATTGTTTTACCCTGACGGATCCGGAGGGTGAATTGGGGAATACGCAAAGCCTTTCAAGGTAACTGTCTACTAGCTGGCGTAAATGTGTTTATTTTTCAGGCCCACGGATACTTTACGGGTCATGTTGTGTGGTGATACTACACACTAGTACGCTAACGGTTAGCTGATGTTAGCGAGGTAGCTACCGTTTGCTGTTGTATGCATGGTGACTTAGCTTACGTTACGGTATATATCTTAACGCTACTAACCGAGGCTAGCTTACTAGTAATCGAAGTTATAAAGTTGTTTTATTATGTTACAGTCGCAAGTAAACGGTTAGCTGACTTGGGTGACGTAGCTAACGAGCATTCAGGGACTAACGTTACAGTTATGGTAAAAAAAAAAAAAGGTATCATGATCTAACATAACCTAACTAGTAAACCTAACATAATTGAAACCAGGTGCTTCTATATACGGTATTTATCCTTCCTAAATATCAACCTATTATCTAACTAAATACCATTATGGTTAGTTTCAGGTGTGCATGAACATGCAGCGTTGACCGTGTTACTCCACTATTTTGACTCCAGGACTTTTGAAGGGGTAAATTATAGTGATATAGATTATCCAACTGCTGATGTCTCACATAACATTAGGAAATAATGGCATGAAAAAAAATGACATCAACCTGGAGGAGGGGTAATTGAGAACGAAAGTACACATTACACATTTATGATGACTGTGCATTGGTTCAAAATGAAAGTAAAAACAGATGTTCAACTCTGATGCAGGTCACAATGTCAGGGTATGTGCAACCTGCTTCATTGACAGCGGTTAATCAAATGATCACCATCAATAAAATGTCAATGTCATTTCTTATTGAAGAAATTGGGTTGCATAGAGCTCAAGACTCTTGCATAAGATGTGAGTTCAAGTGAATTGGAGGTTTTTATGGTGGCCTAATGCCCTATTAAACTATTTAGGTGCTTCCGTTGGCAAACATATTAAGATCAGGCAGCCAAGGGTATTGGCTTTCTCTTTCTACCACCTGTCAAGTGAATAGTGACGATGTATAGGCAATGGCAGCTTGGGTGTCTCAATATTATGTGTAACAAGTGTATTTAAAATCTTACATTTATTAATTTATTCTTTTAAGGATGGACACAGATTTGTGTGCTGGTGGGGACAGCACCAGGAGAAAAATGGATTTGTCTGGGGTTGCAGAAGGCACAATGGAAGTGATACCTTTGGAGATGTATGATTCTGCTAGAGCAAAAATAGATGCCAATCTACGGTGGCTGTTTGCCAAAGCCTACGGCATTGGTAAGTTATTGCATGCAAATACGCACACACTGATTTTTGCACACATGCACTGGCTCCGGAAGGTACAAGGGCATTGGAGGCTCAAGCATTCAGTGGCATTTCACTTATGCCCCCTTTACACCGAAGCAAAAACCCGGGTCAGACCCAGGAAGGCCGTCGGTGTAAAAGGGGCGATCTGCGTAACTTGACACCGCATTTCGACCCCGATACAGATCAGCGTCAGATCTGCGTGGATCCTGCTCAACTTTGGTGTGAAAGGTTAGTATTAGACCCGTGTTGAAGAGCACATTTCCTCGGCTCGTCGTTCCAGTTTTTTATGGAAGTGGACACATAGCATTTATGACCAAAAAAACCCCATAACATTTGCGGCAGAGAAGCAAGCAATGCATCAAGCCAGCAGTTATAAAGAGCTATTCACCTTAAGTCGAAGAAACAGACACTTGGAGAGATCATTAAGTTCATCATTAAGAAAGTACCCCTTTCTGATGGTGATTTTTGGAAACACGCCATAAAGAAGTGACGGTTAAAGAAGTACGCTTGCTGACCCAAGATTGTCCTGTGTCTGGTGTGAAAGATAGTGACATGTAATGGTCCTGCGTACAAGACTCTGTGTGAATGGCCTCTGACGCAGGGCAACAATACTGCAAATATCCCGGGTAGTGTGTGTGAAAGGGATACTAGTGTTGTTTTCACATTGCCAATGGTGTATAGGGCTTACCTAATATGTATATCTGTTGCATTGCAGACATGGTAGGCAAATCACTTGTCTAACACCCAACAGATTGAGTGAACCTGAGTTAGTACTGTAGGATCTGCAGCATATGTTCCTCATAGGTATTTCCAATGTTATTGTTGGACAGGATAATGCGTTTGCACCTCTTCTAGCCACAATGACGGTCAGCAGATCACACAGAGCTTTACTGGGGAAGCATTGACAGCAAGAGCCCAAGAGAAACAAATACTTTGTCTCTGTGTGCTCTTGAGCCAACACTTAATCCCCCATGACACTTGGCAGCTGAAGACTTCCCCACTGACTCACTGGATCCTTCCATTGTCAGTTAGTGGCCTTTACCGGCACGCTGAGGCTGGACCCATAGCTGACTGTAGTGAGGGATTAGGCTATATTTGTTAGACTGCTCTCAGGGCATGGAAAATACTGAGCTGCAGTGTTTGTCATTGGAACTATCTAGATGGTATTGGCATTAGTAAGTGGCCCTGTAGGCTACATTCTCTCTCAGCAGTAGAGCTTTTCTATTAATTGTTTGGAGAAACTGAAAGTAAGATATTGTGACTAGCAGTAATATTTTTGGTGCTGCTAGTTGAACTTGGTCCCACTTTTAGGCCTTATGGTCTATTCCACCGTGACTATTCTGATCTAAAAGGTCCTTCCTAGGTAGCGGGAATATGAGCGTATAAATGTGATTACCGTCTTTATTAGTTGCAGATTTCACACCATAGGTTACATGCTCATGATGGTGTGGTAACAGAACCAACCCCACAGTAATCCTCTCAGTACAGCAGTATTTCTTTTAGATGGTCATTCTCACAGCCCTAGTTCTGTCAGGTGGCAGAGAGGTCAGCGAGAGGTATTCCTTTCATCATATTGTCATTATGGCACTCCTTGCCTGCTTGTGCACAATTGTTTGGTTGATATCCTGAACCTCATTTGCGTTATTGTTGTCATTGCTAGTGGGGTCAAGTTCTAAAATTCTAGTTGGCTAGTGTAATAGAGCAGTCTGAATTTTTAATATGTACCAGTGTCTGTGGCCCATTGACCAAAAAGTTAGATTCCTGCCCTGGTCACATAGCCTTTAGTAGGCTAGCCACTAGCTTAGCACATGGGCCCAGTTGTTTCGAAAGGCAATGCAGTCCACCCCTTTTGAAATTCCAGATGTATTCCCAGCGATGAAGAAACCCATCATGTGTGACAGTGCTGACCTAATTTTTTTTTTCACAACACTGGCGCTGGTGATAAATTTTTAACTGCCAAACACAGAATCACGGTAAGGGAGATGGTCGTGATTGGTCGACAGATGTTTCGTCATGATCGGGAATAACGTCATCCCCATCACAGTGGCATTATTTTGATGTGTGTTTATTTAAATGACCTGTGACTTTTGCTGCCTGGTATCTTTTATCAAACTGTCATACTTGTTTAGCCCAAGCTTACACTTGCTGATGCAGAATGCTCACCTTCTACTGTTTGCATGTCTGTTGCATCAGCCGAGCGCTCTAGCCAAATCATCCACCATTATCTAGGAGGTTTAGCTAACATTTATTTTGTATTCTGCAGTCTCTTACAGTGTCTTAAGTCATTACACAGATTTTAGAATGCCACTCAACCCCAGCCTTAAGCGCAGTGAACAAATGAAGATGGGCTCAGTATTTTAATGGTTATCAAGGCTCTGGGTGGAATGCTATCCTAATGATGAATAATATACTATAATGTTCTTCCGCATTGTTTTTGCCTTTGTCTTTGTTCCTGCATTGAAAGCCCCTGCTCTCTACTGTTATTACTTTGGCCTGTACAGTCCCAGCGCTCCCAGTGCAAGGCTGGAGGAATCAAATTAGCCTTTTCCACAGACTGTGGACAAGGAACGGTTGGCTGTTTTCGTCTCAGTCTGAGAAATGTCCTCGCTGTCTGTCATCACAGGCCCTCGCTAACGAGTCACGCAGATAGACGGAGCAAAGGAGCGTCTCGCCAAAATCAGACATGATGCACCGCAGATGAACCGGGGCGGAGATGCTGTTGGACTACATAGAGGGCACACAGTAGTCTACTAGCTTTACCAGTCTAGAGGGGAAGGGAGGGGTGGGGGCTGCTCTCAGGTGCAGCGACAATTATCCC
>OMKK01032397.1:0-11256 GCA_900302305.1 Polymixia japonica | reverse complement strand
GGGGGGGTGCGACAGTCCTGATTAGAGGCAGGCTGGGAGGGAGAAAAGGGACATTATTGTATAAGGGAAATGGCTTACCCTAATAGATTCTGGTGTAAGAAAGGAACGAAGACTGGGAGAGAAGGCCTGTCTCCCTGTAGAAAATCTGTCTCATTTGCTTTATGGTTGTTTCTACAGGTGGAGTGAGTGATGAGTATATATATAAATTCCCTCACTAGTAACAAAGACAAGCAAAACATTTTCTCATTTTTTGCTCATATACACCAAACTGAGGGAAACACTAGTCTGCATACCATTTGAGAAAATCTATAATTAATTTTTAAATGTGAGCCTCTTCATTAGAGGCACTATGATGGCATGATGGAGCAATCTTTCAGAAAATAAGTGAAACCCAACCTCAGATTTGAATGGAATAGTCATCAATTCAGGTGATTATCTTGGGTTTTAAGATATGTTTTCAGCTACAATGTGAGAATATCAGAATGTGCATAATAAAATGGAGTGCCATAGTTTCAGTGAAATCCCAATACAAACAACAAACCAAACAAAAATTCCCTAAGATATGACTTCCTGTCAAGGAAAGAATAATCCATCTGTCAAATACATTAATTATATTTATATGTAATCGTTACGAACTTAAAAATGAAACATGTAAATGCAAGATATAGATTCTTGAGATCTATATTGTTACATTGCATGTTGTTATAACACATTCTCATATCAATATCATGGTGATACCAACATGGTGAAATCGCTATCTGAAGTAATGTTTTGAATGAGCTGAAACAATTGCAAATCTGGTGTTTTTTTCCCAGTTCATTTCAATACATTAGGCATAGTCATTTAATTATACTATATGTCAAAACTAGGAACTAGAGCTATTGCAGATAATTGGACGGTCACCTCATAATCAGTGGTACCTATTATATCTAGTGTTGTACTTTTGTCTGTCAAGTGCTCACACATAACAGTTGTTATGTCATTAATCACACATGGGGGGGGACAAAGTTAGGCCAAACAAAGCATTATTATTTAGAGTCAAAGTTGCTAGTGGGTTTGAATTGTTGTGATGTCATTATCATTAAACTAAATGATAATTACAAAAAAACCCATCCTTTTCTCAAAGATCTTTCAGCTTATCCTTATGTGTTTAGACATGTGTCACTGAGAGGTCTAAACAACAAAAGAAAAGCAAGTGTATGGTGTATTTTAAGAACTAGTGTTTACCCCTTAATAAAGGTTACACTGAGCCTTAATGGGGAACATAAGTGAAACTGATGAGAAAGACGATACCAAAACTAACCTCAACTACTGTTTTTTTTGTCATGATCTTAAGTGGGCACAATGCAACCACTTCAGAAAATGTCACATTTTATTCAGATTTTTGTCTGACTGTACGGAATTTAAGGTACGTTTTCAGATCATCCAAAAGCCTATGTCAGCGTTTGGTCATTACCAAGTAGGTATCAAATAGCTCAGTTATAGGAAAAACATGACAAACAACAGTCTGAAATATCACCTCGTGTGGAAGTTTTGAGAGCTTTTGTAATTACGCAGAACCTGCATGTCAAAGATGATAGAAGTGACCCCTGAATTGAAGATTTAACCATATTTTGAAAGATATATTTAGGAGATGAAAATCTTATATCATCAACCATATAATTTTCTTTACATAGCATTTTACTCACAACATCCTCTCAATATAATTTAGCCGGGATGGCATCTTTATGTTTAAACTGGTGAGAAATCTTGTAGCTGTTTATCCACCCTAATGGGAAGGAGATGATAAGATGCCAGATTCTCTGGGTGCAGCCAGACCTTCACATTAACATCTGTGCCAGACCACTAGCTAAATGCTTTTTGAAAAGTCTGAGAGTCTGGTGATTTTATTATCCTCACTATGACAGTCTCAGTGCAGGTAACTGGAAATATACACACCACCACCAAACAACTCTAGTGTAAAACTGGAAATCAAAAGCCAAATTGTGCTTCCAAAAGTAGATAAGAAGAACAGCAATTGCTATTGGGGTAAAGTTGAAAGAGACCAGCAGTGCAGAACTATCACTGTAGCAAAGTGGGATGTTGGAGAGTGTGTGCTTGTATACATTGTGGTGGAGATGATGGTTCCTGGCCCTGTATTTGTGTGTGTGTGTCTGATACAAAGCCCTTTGTCCAGTCTTGGTTCTTTGTAACACAGTGCTACATTGTCTGTATCTTTGTGTGTATAATGGATGGGTAAGTATACTGCCTTACATTTCCGCTAGGCTATAATTAGCCATGTCTAGAATCAGAGATCTATCCACCAACCAATATTAATTCTGGGAATTCATAGTACTACATTGTGCTAAGCAACATATGAGCAAAATGTCTCGTAATTCCTTCGTACCAACATTTACGCATGAAAACTGGGATTCATCAAAGTTTTCGTGAGTCCAACTTGTTCGGACTTGGAAATTTACAAAAACCTGAGACCACACGCAGAGGCTTTTATTGATGGAATTGGTCATTAAATGGGCTTCTTTGTCTATGTATTTTCTCATGAAATATTGAAATATCATAAAGAAACATAAATTATAAAGAAACTGACATAAATTGGTTGCGAATACTATTTTAATTAAGTAAAACAAAAATGTTTCAAATGAGTAATAGCATTACAAAGAGTTGCTATGATTTCATAATTATAGTTTTGTTTTTTAAATAATTAATTGATGAGAAATATTTCAAAAATACATTTTTGTTCTGTTGAACAGTATCCAATATTACCTCCACCTCTGCGTCTGAGAAATTCTTCTTCTGCCTCTTTGATGCCATTTCTCACTTGAGGATCATCTTTGTGTTTTTCCTGCTTTACCACATATAGTATTTCTGACGCGGTTCCATTATGTTAGTTAAGAGCCGTGAACACGCTTCCAGTTTACAACTGATTGGGATTTATCAACATACGCACGGCGATACGATTGAAACTGTGCTTCTGAATGTTTGATAAATGCGGCGGCAGTTGTTAGTTCGTATAATTTTATGGGGAAACATATGTGCATATTTCCAAAATGGTCTATTCAACCACCAGACACCCTGCCACCCAGAGAGGATGCTCTCTACAGGAGGTTGTCTCTAGATAATACAGAACAGGGCAGTGGAATTTGACACTCACAGGATGAGTAGAACTACAGTATGGCGGGCAGAAGGTCTGTTTTACTAAAAGACAGGAGAGATGGATCATGGGCATTAGTGTCCAGTTATTGACAGCATTAAAACATAAGCTGGAGGTGAAGCGCAGGTCCTGTAGGTTACGCGATATACAGAGTATCTTATCTGAGCACTTATTCCTGTTTCCTCTATTGATTCTGGTTTATTTTTTAGCAGGCAGAGATAAGGTATCGTGTCATGTCCATTGATTACATGACTGTAGGTAATTGGTCTTCAGAGTTATGCTGTGGAAAGTGCATTTATTTCTTATGCATCTACCTATTACACCTTAAGACACTTGGTGCAAGAGTTCCTTCTCCATGTAGAGTTAAGTCTTACATCTTCTACAGTATGTGTTGCTGGGATTTTGTCACCATTGGCAACATGGTATTCTTTTAATTTCTCTCTTGGCCAACTGCACTAACAGTCAACAACCACCCGCGCACTCTCCCTCTCACACAAACAAACGATTATTCTGCATTTCACTCATTAATCCTCATTCTCCTGCTTGCTCTTTCTCTCTAACAGTTATCGTACAGTGCATGGATATGATTAGTTAGTAGCATGACCATAGCATCTTCCAGTACAGCAGTTCAAATTAAAAGTAGTAGTCCTCCCATTACTAGGCTGACTTTGAGAGTTATACTGTAGTGAACAGATGGCTCTTGGAATGCGGTGAACCTACCGCAGAGGCATGCCATCACCTGCTGTCACCTGCCAAATGGTGGGTGTGTCTGTGTGTGCTTCATGTGCATGCTGGTAGAAATAGATGCCTACATAATACAGTTTCAAATGTAGCCATGTAAGTCACTCGTTTGTTTTTGTTTTTTTAAATGGTCTCTCGTTCCATTTTCTCTTTCAAGTGACGACGTTGGACCTTAAATTTGATCTCTCTCACCCATAACAACACTGAACACATAACCCACCTACCTTCAAATGGTTTATGTTTGCACAGCTGACAGTCTGGATTGTTTATTCTCTTGGGTTCGGGAGTGAGTACAAAAGTGTATGCAAGCCACATTCATGGTTAGGTGTGAGAACAGATGGTGAATCTGCCTCAAAGTGAGATACTTTTTCACCTGCAGCCGTCCTCTTTCCTCCCTGTTGTAAAAGAGGAGTGTTGAGGAAGGTAATGACCTCTGACAGTGTCTGCCTAGAGCAAGCCATCCTCAGGTGAAGCCAGGTGGTCCAGGCAGGTTGCTGCCATCTGTAGATACAGCGGTTGCTACAATTAACTGTGTATCAAGCCTTCTGCAGCTAGGGATTTGCATTTTTTGCATATTGTTTATGATTATTGCTCTGCAAACTGCACTAGGAAACCTATGACTAATGACCAGTTACAGGGATATGACCTAGGAAACCGCTAAATGGCTCGCAAAAGACATTGACCTGGCTTGTTGAAATAGCTGGAGACAGCTAACAGCCAACAGTTCTTTGTGATGAGATTAAACCCGAAAATGACCCAACGCTTTTGTGTTGTTGTTTTTTTGCTTTGATATGAGCCAAGCCAGGACTCGGCACACATACGCATACAGGCACACGCATGCGGCACTGTCTGGGATTTGATAAGGAGCAGTCTGACATCACACAATGGACTGCAGTAATGATCCACTGCTGCTTTGAACTCAAACACAGCGTGGTTTATAGCGAGAGGGAAGAGAGGGGCTCTGTCTACTGACACAGCTCCCTGGTGTAGATACTTGATTATGACCCATGCATCTTGCTTGTGACACCATAACAACATCAGAATTGATTGTTATTTTTCAAACTTGTTTTAACTAATGATTGTTAGTTATAGAATCATTGCAGTAACCTGACATGCCAGATGGTTTGTTACACTTGGAAAACGGCAGGCACGTTCAAAATATACTTGGCAGATGATTGGATAAACCATCTGTCTATCACAGGCTAAACCACGCCCGTAGCTGCCAGTAGTTACTCATAGGACGTTAATTGATCTGAAAAAACTGAGGTTCGGCCATAATTGAATTAACTTGAAGCCTGACAAGATGGATTCTTGTGATTGCAGTTCTCGTGTGAACTCATAATCTTGTGAATCCAGCTGCCTCGCAAGGTAATCATTGCAGTGGTGTTCCCTCAAACCTACCTGAGATCATACAGGTACCTACTTAAAGAGGCTGAAGGATCTTGGCGAATATGGCAGTATATTTTAAAACCTTGTTTTGTCCCGGATGGTCAAAGTATAGTTCTTATGTATATAATCTATGAACTGCATCCCTGTTTTACCTCATTCTACAACAGAATCTCTAGTTTACCAACGCAAGATTTAGCCATTTCTTCTGCATACAGCACAGCTGTCTGCTCACGTGCCCGTGACTTGATTGACTTCACCTGAATGTTCTTTGGTCCATTGGGGTTGCAGGGCGAGCCCAAGTCAGTCTGTTGACTCGACACGTGCACACACTGACACATGCTGACTGTAACAAGCATGAGATGGGGACCCATCACTGCAGAGGCTGAAATTATACAAGCATCACGTAGAGCGTGTTTAAAGAAAACAAAATATCACAAATGGGAAAGCTCGACATTAGAAGAAAATCGGCTCCATAGGACGAGTTTGAGTCACACATGAACACACACCTGCTGCTCTTTGTGCGTGCGTGCTTCTCACTCTCTCCCTCACACATATACATATACAGATGCCACCTGACTCTCTGTGAACAATAGGCTCGTTAACACAAGCCAGCCATGTTTGCAGTCTCCTACAGTAAGTGGAGCCGGATAATTGCGGCACGGAATTGCAGACAGGGATAGTACGCCACCTGAGACCCTCTCCTTCCAGTAGACGTTGGTGCTGTATTGATGTTCCTCTCTACAACAACAGTTATATCGATGCACCCTGTAACTCATCACTGTTCTTTATACAGTATTAATCTAGCATCCCTGGTTAGTCGGCCTAAACAGCTCTAATGGAGACGAGAGGAAAAAGAAAAGGACAGTGGATGTCAATGGAAGACGGATAGAAAGCTGAGGGATGGAGGGAAACTGGGTGGATGGCTGAGGGAGGGAGGAGGTTGGAGGATAGAGAGAGGAGGATGGACAGTGGAGGATAGGGGGAGGAGAATGGAGGGAAGTGGATAGAGGGAGAAGGTTGGAGGATAGAGGGAGGAGGATGGAGTGAGGAGGATGGAGGGAGAGAAGGAAAAAAAGAGCACAGCTGGTGGTGGAGAAATTGATGTGAGGAGGCCGCAGGGGTAAAGACAAGGATCAGAAGCTGAATGAGCGAACAAATTCTCTGTGTTGTTTGTCAGACAGTTAGTGCTGGCAGACAGCAGGTTTAGTTCAGTGCACATGTCTGTATCAGGGTTCCCACACATTATGGAAAATCATTGAAAATTATTCTGTCATGGAAATTTGCAATTCCAATGTGATTTCCTTTTTTTTCCCTTTTCCGAATGTTACCATTCGCAAAATGTCTGTTCCCCTAACACCATCCACACATAACTAGTGTCCCTCTAGCGTTGCCACACACATATAATATGAAGTCTTCTCTGTCTGGGAGTCATCTAACCTAGGATCAGTTTTGCAATCCTAGATCAGCTTTCGTTCCTAAGTTAGCTCGTTTTTATAAAATGAATGATTGAGAAAGCTGGTTTGAGAACATCTTTTGAAGAATGTCATTTATATTTTAAAGTAATTCATTGATTGGTCAATTAGGTAACATTAGGTGATTGTCACATTTTACAAGAATATGTTGTGCAGTGATTGATATTTACGTTACAGCTCTTACGTAACTAGGGCTGCTCAAACATACCACAACACCAACAAACGTCGGTTAAGCACGTTCAATCAGGAAAAAACTGATTCCAACAAATGCAAACAAACTCCAACAGGCATATCACACCAACCCCACAGAACTGTTGGCTGTTGGTGTCTGTTGGGGCAGTGTGAACTGGCCTTTAAATACATTTACTTTGCAAAATAATAAGCCAGCAGCTAAATTATCACTATTAACAAAAAACATAGTATATAAATAATATGGTTAAGGGTGCCATATATGCTTTTACGCAGTACCTGTCTCGCCTCTCTTACTCTTACTCAAGTGTGTCCTCCACAGCTGTTGCTTGATGTTGCCA
Source organism: Polymixia japonica (assembly GCA_900302305.1). Taxonomy (NCBI): domain Eukaryota; kingdom Metazoa; phylum Chordata; class Actinopteri; order Polymixiiformes; family Polymixiidae; genus Polymixia; species Polymixia japonica. The sequence continues at coordinate 3,973 of OMKK01032397.1, read as the reverse complement.
AAGTATTATTATATGAGGGCTTAGCGCAGGTGAGTTAGGCTATAGAGTTTTACTATTGTGTAATTTCTATTTGGGTGATACATGCACATACACAAAATTAGTTTTGTCTGGTGTTCTGTTTTATGTGGTGGCTGAATAGTGAATAGCTGAATAGTGGCTGGAGGAAGAGAGGAGAGGCATTTACACCAATCCCAACTCCACTCTATTTATTAAGTCTTCATCATCTTCATCATGCTATTATTTTGAAAATAATTGAGTGATTATATGTGTTTATAAGTTTCGGTAGAGGATTCATGGTGCTTACTTATCAATGGAAATAAATGCAGCGGTCGTTGTGTTGATTTGCGCGCTGGCGGAGGAGAGGAGACATTTACACCTGGGTACCAATGCCAAGTGCTGTGGCGGATCATGGTCAATAGTTTTAGGAAAGACTGCTTAAATTTGTCATGGAAATATCATGGAAAATGGAAACGTGAGCGGGAACCCTGATGTATGTGTAAGATTGAGAGTGAAAGAGTGAGAGAAAAGATGTTATTTAGCAGAGCGGTGCCTAAACCTCTCCTAGTACTGCCAGGATTAGAGGTGTCTGCTTAGTTAATGTTTCCCCAATTTTATTTTATTTCTCTCTCCCACATTTCCGCCTGCGTCTCCTCTCTCTTTGGCTCACTCCTTCCAGTCCTCCCTGAGCTCCAGCACTTATATTACTCGGAGGTGTACTTCAGAGAGGGCTGTTTTCAGGTCATTACTTTATCCATTGTTTGGGTTTTAGAGATTGTGTGTGTGTGTGTGTGTGTGTGTGTGAGAGAAGCTTTCTATTGCAAAAAGGTTCCAAAGACACAGTTGTTGTCTTCTCTCAGTTGGCCTGTTATCCCCAACACCCATTGTCAACCACAACCATTATCGCTGTGTGGAGTAGAGTTGTAAACATTGCTCACATTCTTATTTTGTTAAAATAAAGTAGTTTTTCAACCCTGTCAGGTTTCAGGAAGAATTGTTGCTAATGGGCCTTGCTGCCCCTTTCCTGGCTTATTTCTCATTTTTCTTTTGCTCTGTTCTTTCTTTTCAGGCCCTCCATCAATTGTACTATGACCCCAATATCGAGAACAAGAACCTGGCCCAGAAATGGCTGATGCAGGCCCAGGTTTCCCCTCAGGCCTGGCAGTTCTGCTGGGCCCTACTCAGCCCAGATAAGGTATGATACACACACCCATCCACACACACACACACACACACACACAATCAAATGCACGCACATGGGGAAAACGCATTGTGTATAGTTTCCTATTAACATAACTTCACCCATAGGTACCAGAGATCCAATACTTTGGCGCCAGCGCGCTCCACACCAAGATATCTCGCTACTGGTCAGACATCCCCACCGACCAGTATGAGTCGCTGAAGACCCAGCTGTTCTCGCAGATCGCCTGCTTCTCCTCCGGCTCCAAGATGGTGCTCACTCGGCTGTGTGTGGCCCTGGCCTCGCTGGCACTCAACACCATGCCCGAAGCCTGGCCTGGTGCAGTGGCAGAGATGGTGCGGGTGTTCCAGGAGGAAGGCGGAGGGGCGGATGGGCGGGCGCGCTGCCTGGCATTGCTGGAGCTGCTCACCGTCCTGCCTGAGGAGTTCCAGACCAGCCGTCTACCGCAGTACCGAAAGGGACAGGTAAGGAGCGCTAGAAGAGCTGTTTTGGAGCTACGGCTATAAACCATAAATCCTTTTGAGAATTACGTGAGCCATAGTTACAAAGCAGCATTTGCGGTGTTTTCTTTGGAGTTGTTAGTCATCCCGCAGAGGAATGTAACCCAAAAAAAATGACCCGTACACCGTCTAACCCTGGCCATCCCCTTAGGTGCGGGGGGCCCTGGGCCGTGAGTGGGGGTCAGTGTGTCCCTTACTTCAGCAGCTGCTGCGTAGGGCGGACAGCCCCGGGGCGGTGAAAGCCCGCGTGCTGCGCTGCCTGTCATCTTGGGTGCTGCTGGATGTCCCCCTAAGTGAGAGTGAAGGCCTGGTGCATGACTGCTTCAGTGCCCTGCCCGACCCTGAGCTCTTTGACACCGCAGTGGAGGCCATAGTCAATGCCATCTCACAGCCCGACTCCCAAAGGTAGGGGGTGTGTGTGTCTGTGTGTGTGTGTGTGTGTGCGCGCGTGTGTGTGTACGCGTACGTGCGGACTCATACAGCTGAGTCAAGTAGGGATGTCAATAGAGCTACAGGGCCATCTCTGAGGATACAGGTGTTAAGAACAGGCAGCCTAAAGATTAATTGAAGAATAACAATGAGTATGGAGAGAGAGGAAGACATACGCAGGCCTAAGACAGGGAGCAGACAGAGTAGGCATTGGAAGGGCATCAGAGGAAGAGGGGAGGGAGGAAGGGAGCTATACAGGGCGAGTTGACAGCCAGGGGGAGGAGAGCGGCATTTCTCGGCTGGCTGGCGTTGCCATGGTTACAGAGCCAGGGAGCGATGTCAGCGTGCCCCAGTTGATTCCGACATGGCAGGCACCCATTACCCCTCCCCTAGAGAGATGGAGGAGGGGGGGGGTGATGGTAAGAGAAGATAGGGTTACAGAGAGGTGGGAAAGTACGAGAGAAGAAAAGACTCATTCCTCCATTCCCCTGCACTGCTTTACAGAGAGCCAGTAGGTTATGTGTAGCTGCCGCTTAAATCTACTTAAATACACACACACATTATGCAGAGGAGAATTAATGGGGTTGGAGTTACTGGTAGAATATCCACAGCTTCAGTAACTGTTACTGTGTTACTAGAGGCCTTCCCAAAAGTCCTGACCCTCTTGTTAGTAGAGTTACTGAGACACATGGGGCCTGTTTTTGACAGTGTAACCATGTGATTTATGATATATTAGTGTGGCTATACTGTGTTTGCTGTGTGTGTGTTAACAAGAAAGAGGGAGAGAGAGAATAAGGGAAAGAAAAGAATCCAGGCAGTTGTCTCTGTGTCCATTCTCCTCCCACTCTCTCTTTCTCTCTCTCTCTCTCTCTCTCTCTCTCTCTCTCTCTCTCTCTCTCTCTCTCTCGCTCTCGCTCTCGTGTGCGCGCGCTGTCTCTATATGTCTGTGTATGTTTAAACACATTACAGTCAACTCATTTGGGAGGATGCTATTGGTCCAGCCGCATCCTGTTGCTAGGCAACCCATTTCCCTTGTCTCACAGCATTGCAGTAATTGCAGCGGGGATCAGAGGGGTTGGTGGGGGGGATAAAGGAAGAGTGTGGAGGGAGACAAAGTGTAACTGAGGGGTTCGGAGCAAGAGAAGGAAGAAACAGAGACCGTGAGTTGGAGAACCAGAGTGAAGAATGCAGCAGACAGCCTTGCCGAATGTCGCACATACACGCACATACAAACCCAGTCTGCCCTTTTAATTTGACAACACAGACACAGACACAAACACATACAACACACACACACAGAGACACACACCCCAAGCTAAGAGTGCACGACCTGCATCCCCAAAGCGCCCCATTAAAAATGAATGAGCATATGAGTGCAGTCTGCCCATCGCACACACACACACAGACACAGAGCTAAGTGCAGTCAGTCCTCATGCAGGTCTTGGAGTTACTCAGACAATCAACCCTAGAGGATGTAGGCCAAGCACACAAAAGCACATACACACAGGTACTGTTGTTTTTAGCCTTAGCCAGACTCACAGCAGGATGGAGTTCTCTCTTGAGAATGCTCAGCGTCGGCTGCTGAGTACAGGACTTGGCTTTATAACACAGGATGCCAAACATGGCTTCTTGGATCATAAGAGGGCTCAAGGGAAATTAGAATAGCAATATTAGTGGCTAGACCTGCAGTGGGAGATGTTTTCAACCAAAACAGGAGGTCCAAGTGTATGTTATTTGTTTGTTAAATGTTATTTATTTGTTTGTTTATTTTAATATTACTATTCTGTTAGGCATTAAAGCTGCCTTTATAAGAGACTGTTAACTGTAGAAAGTATGAAGTGTAATA
>OMKK01032394.1:0-16023 GCA_900302305.1 Polymixia japonica | reverse complement strand
GGCCTGTTTAGGCTGACCTGCCTCGCGCTCCCAACCTGCTGCCTCGCGCTCCCAACCTGCTGCCTCGCGCTCCCAACCTGCTGCCTCGCGCCGGCGAGGTTCCCCTTCGGTTCGATTGCACTGCTTAGAGATGTCCTGTTGGCTCATGTTATGTGACTATAACAGTGTTATAGACTGTCAGGAGAACGTGTCTGCTTGTTTGGGATAACCTTTTGGGGGTTGTTTGTGCTCTCTGCCAAACCTTGCTTGGATTTGTCCGGGGAGCACCCCGAACAGCAGAGGCTTTAACACCAAATACAGCTGTATTTGACATTTGAAATTCGTTCATTCACACCCTCGCGGATGAGGAACGGGAGCTGCAGAGCTGGAGGGGTGTTTTCTATTCTGGCCTACTCAAAGACAGTCCTTGCTATATTATAATGCCATGTTATTTAAATGATTTGGCTGAGGATTGCTTCCTTCCTTGCTTCTGTATTTTTTATTTTTCATTTAGATTTAGGTAGGAAACTAGAGAGGGCAGCTGGGTAGAGGCGACAGAGGAAAGATTCGATCCTAGACAAGCAGTGTATATACGTAGCTCAGATGTCAGTCTTGACCATTCATGGCTCTGTTGGCAGTTATATGAAGAATTAGGAACTTTAACGGTCTGCTTCAATCAATTAAGTCTAAAAGTTGCATGTTTCCAGAACCATCATCCCTAGTTTTCCCATTCTGCTCTGCGTCTGTCTCCTGCTCTGCGTCCGTCTCCTGCTCTGTGTCCGTCTCCTGCTCTGTGTCCGTCTCCTGCTCTGCGTCCGTCTCCTGCTCTGCGTCCGTCTCCTGCTCTGCGTCCGTCTCCTGCTCTGCGTCCGTCTCCTGCTCTGCGTCCGTCTCCTGCTCTGCGTCCGTCTCCTGCTCTGCGTCCGTCTCCTGCTCTGCGTCTGTCTCCTGCTCTGTGTCTGTCTCCTGTTGTGTCTGTCTCCTCCCTTACCCTATCTCTCTGTATCCCTTCCTCTTCATTATCCTACAATAGGTCACACGAAATGTCCATCACTCTGGTTGAATGGAAAATACAGTTATTACAGTAAACATATTTTAAAATGATTTTTGAAATAGTAGACATCATCGTAAGTAGTTTGATTTAAAGGTGCTATGTCCTCCTCCAGCACCCTCTGTCAACAGCTCCTGGTTGAGAGGAGGAACTGTTTGACGGGCTGTCAAAGCAAAACAAACACCAGGAAGTAGAGAGAAACAACACCACTGAGACACAATCAAAACAGAGAGAGAGGAGAAGCTTCTCACAATTATAATATATCTTATGATACAATGTGGTAATTTTTCTTTTTACTTGATTTTAACATATTACAGATAGCACATTTAAGTTTATTGTTCGAGTCAAACATGATAAATTCATATGCTCTTATTCTGGCCATATTGTATCTGCCTGGCTTGACGCAGCTCAGCAAAACACTGCAATCAGTTCCTATGTTCTATTGACTCAGACTAACATTGCCTTCAAACAGTGACAAGGAATCATTATCATTAGATTCGAGTTGTTGCTGTTGTGTTTTCTGATTTGTCGTTGCGTTTTCTGACTTGCTGTTGTGTTTTCTGCTTTGTTGTTGTGTTTTGCATTGTAGGGCCACTGTAGTCACCAACCAAATAACAAAAACTGTAGTAGAACATTAAAAACAGCCATATCATTATTTTGCAGTATTTTACTGGAGAGCCAGTAATATCCTCATTGAGTAATAAGTGAGAATGAATTAAGGAAACAAACAAATACGCAGTAATGTAATTTTTAGCAATGGGCCTTCTTTGATTTACTGTTTATCTTAACTGAAATGTAGTGTAGAAAACCTTATTGTTTAGCATTTATAGTCTACCATCATTGCCTTGACTTAGATAGATAGATAGATAGATAGATAGAGCTTTAATCGCCACACGACCAGAGCCGGTGGTATTTGTTTTCAGTACAGAATGTTTAGGAGACACTGCATCATGGTAACAAAAAGTGCATTAAGTGCAGACTTAGAATTAAAAGCTACATTACTGTGAAGCCACTATATAAAACTTTATGGAATTTGGTTAACTTAGCGACACTGGTGGCCAAAAGAAGTAAAACAGCCTTCACCATGTTGCCAACAAAGAAGAAGAAGAAGAAAGTCAGCAGCTGTGAAGAGCATCTGGGATGCTGAGACGTAATGTGAACAGCTTGAGTTATAACGTTAGCAATGTCCACAGACAAGGTAACTACACCATCATTCATGTGTTTGGTTTTTGTATTTAAATGTTAGCCCTGATACGTTACTCACCAGAATACCATATCAGGGCTAAACCGCATGTATGCTGTTATGAGCTTGCTAGCTAAACATATGGTCCTGGAATAAATACACTGTCATTGTGATGGCCTCAATGATAACCTGTTTGTCTACAGTACCATTTGTACCAAGACCTTGATATGTCATTTGACGATTTTTAAGGAATCCTGTTATCCCTTTTCTTTCATGCTAGCTCTCAAACGGATGTAGCAACTAATGTCTAAGGTTTGACACTCTGTTATGGCGGAAATATGAATAGTTTATATCAATGGTGGACTAACATTTATAGCGATTAAGTATGTTTTCATTTTAGTGTGACTAGGTGTGCTGTTATGCTGATTTGAGCATGTTTGAAATGTCTAGTTGACCAATCAGATTGCTTGGTTGGAGATACCCATTGTATAATCCATACTATTACATAGAAACTACCACCTCTGTTTCCGGGATACAAACAGACAGTTGACTTGGGATGTTTAGAAGAGACTGAACTGAAACAACATGGTAAGTGCTACTTGTAAGAACCAGTAAGTACCTGGCAATAATGTTGATATTACCTTGGTGTTACCTTGTTATTACTGAGCTTTAAAGTGGTTCCCTAAATTCTTTACATTTTTCATTTTCATGCCCTGGCTATAAGGATGTAGAGAAACAATGCTTAATTCTTTCATATATTCTTTTAAAATAAGATGGTAGGTTGGTGGTACGTAACATTATATAGAATGCTTAAGTTGTTCATGTAGCCTACTAAATGTATCAGTAGAAGGGATACGATATTAGGACAGTCCAAGTCCAAACATTCGCGAGTTTCGAACATTCACAACTGAGGCAGCAGCAGGGAGAGTTTATTTTCACCACATATCAATAAAACAATAACAGACATTTAAAGGGCGGAGTGGAGGAGAAGCTCAAAAACTTTAAATGTTCAAAGGTTTTTGATTCACTGCCTATGTACTGACTACAATATTCTGATACAGCACAACATCATTTTGCCCACCACATAACTCCAAGAGAGGTCCCCGTGTGTTTAGTGACTACTGAACAAACTGTGACCCTTTGTTTACTCTCCTAACCTACTGTAAGGCCACTGGAGACGTCAGCATACTGCCCTATAGATAGCTGCTGTAGTATCTTGACCCATCATGGTTGTGAAATGCAGGTGCTGAGCCTCAGATCCCCCACCTGCATGAGGAGGATCAAGCGATGAACCACTTCCATTGCTCTCGGACATTACGACAGTCACCCTCTGCGTTCCTGTCTGCATTTGCAACTGTAACCGTCGAATAACTGCTTCTGAATTTTGCTTCTATAATATTATACAAAAAAGAGGACGAAATGAACAGCATCTCACCACATCATGGCGGCAATGGCGATCAAATGCTGGTAAACATGTACGCTAGTTTAGAACAACGCTCTCACAATTGTAACTGTCCAAAGAAAATCCTTCTCTGGGGTTTTTTTCCGCCTTTACTCCTACTTGACATTGGCTTCGGCCAAACTTTTTTCCTGTGCTGGCATATTACTAAAGCAAAGTGGAACAAGGTGACTATCAAGGTCTGGCTACACCACACCAGTCTTCCCCTTGCCTTGATGAAATGAGGATGGCTGCTTCTCTAAGGGTGAACAAATTAATTGACATTTTTAAAAATGCAATTAACTCGACATTGTTTTTCTAGCGGACCCTCTGTCGGTTTAACTATCTGGATTTTTGGAATATGTTAACGCCGGGAATGATGTGCCTAAGTAAAAAAAAAAAAAAAAAAGAAGAAATAAGAAATGAAGAATGATGATTAATAGTTTTACGCATATTGTAGGAAAGCGAACTAAGTGAGGTTGATGGGCTTGTCCTTGAACAGACATTCAAGTGTTAGTTAACGTCACACAAATCCGGAAGATCTGCCGGACACACGCAGGTGATGGAGCATGTGATGTCCCGCTGGAGGAGTATATGGATGTATCGCTCCGCCCTGCAGGACTGAAGTCTGTTATAACGTCCGTGTTAACGCTATCCGGTGACAACTCGCGTTTCTCGCTCGGAGAAGCCATCTCGGTCAAATGTGATTTAGCGCCCCTTACACCTCAAGCTGCAGCTGACTAATACCCCCTCTCCCAAACTGACAGATGATTTGGAGGCCCCTGTGGAGCCCAGTGACATTATGGTAATTGTCATTACCGGGGTTGCTGTGCGTGCGTGACTGACGCCATTAGAGAAAGTGCAATTACAGTAGGCTTTGGTGACCTTGCTGACTGGAGGAGGTCAGGGCTTCTCATTAGAGCGTAGTGGAAGGCAGCCCAGTGTCTCCGCTGTGCCAATCAATAAGAGCGTAGCTCGGTCTGCGCTAATCACGGCTTTGACGCAGCCTCACGCCCTGCCACCCCCCATCACCCCGCAGCCCCACACCGCATTCCTGCTACACTTCCTCTGGCCCACCTTTTAGCTCCCTTATTAGGAAGGAGCACATGTACTGCATCCCTCCTAAGACGGAGCACCGAATGGGTTTAAACACGTACCCGTACCGGTTATGCAGTATAGTTCACGTAAGTGTTCGTTCAAGCATGCGCATACCGGGTAATTATGGAGATGTTTGTAAAGGAAATTGACATTAGGGCTAAGTAAACCTGTTGTAATAAGTATATAGGCAACGTTAATGAGGGGTTGGACATGTTTTTCGCTAGCAACCTTTGTGCAGTTCTGTACAGGACTACGCGTGTTGTAGAACTTCAGATACATTGCATTGCATGTGGTTATTGACTTAATTGTGAGAACATAATTTATCATATATTGTTTTAAGATGTCACATACAGTACCAAAGTAAAATCTCTTTGTAGGTGCTGCTCTATTTCTCATCCTAGTTTAAAATACAATTAAAAAAAAAGCTTCTTCAATTTGGCACTGATTAAGTGTTTTAGAAAGTAATCCTTTCGGCAGTCAATATCTAATTATTTGATTAATTTAATGACGAATTTAATAGACTAGTTGCCAATGTTGCGAAACAGTAGAGTGAGATAATATAATAGATGTTACAATAGTGTTGTTAACTTGTGTGCAGGAGAATACTGTCATCGTTACATGTAAATGTGTGTTAGTTTGTTATTTCTTATCCAGGGAATTTGCTCAATATGTACCTTTTCTTCTGTACGGATATGAACATGTGTGTTAGCAGAGTAGCCTATAGAGGTACAGTATATCTGTGTTTGTTCTTGGACAAACGTTTGTTTGTCTGCAATGTGCTTAGGCCTACGTGAACAAAGAAAAAAAGGAAGTGTTATGTACTTGTAAACAGAAGTTAGTGTCTGTTGGCCAGGACACACAAACACGTAATGAGCACCTTAGTACTTATCTCTGGCCATGACAGTGAATATATGCAAGCGTGTGTGTCTGTGTGTGTGTGTTCAGTAAGTATCATATATGATGCATGATTAAGTCTAGGGTGATTCTATTAGGCAGTAGAACTGTTGCTCTTGTTTTCTTACCAGCTCATTTAACATGGAGGCTATGCCCTGAGGCAGACGTTCACCGTTCATGTCTTCGCAGCATCTCAGTTGGCGAGGGTATAACTTTACTTAAACCTTTGTTTATAAATATTCACAAAGCTTATGGAAGAGCTTCATAACGACTGTATAGCAGTTTCACACTGAATTAATCCTTTTGACTGTTGGTTAAGCAACACGTCATTAGTGCCTATTGTATGTCACTGTGGGGGGAAGTGTGGCAATTAATTATGTGTATATTTTAAAATAATTGCTCACCTGGCGGTTTAACTTTTTTAATTGATATGCATGCCTTGGGTTCAGCCATATATGCGTTTTAATGAAGCTGGTTTTACCACAGTGCTATTGCTGTGGCGCGTGGTCATCAAGAGGCAAATTCAGGTCATAGATTCAGCGGTGACACACTTCTCTATACCTGCGCACAATCAAAATGCGTCATGGTTTACAGCGCTTGAGAGGATTATTCTCTTCTCTTCTTTAGCGCAGCAGTAACAGTAACTCATTTATGAAAGGCAGCGGTTGGGTTTGTTTGTTGTACCCCGCTGTTCTTCCACCTGTGTTTCTCATACTCTTATAAACATGTACTTGCAAGTTCTATGTTCTCTATAGAACAGAAAGTGGCATGAAAACAAAAAGTCAGGGCCTATAAGCAAAGTGTAGTGCGCAAAAACTACTGGGAATTTAAAACATTAAAGCTGCTTTGTGCAATATTTTACATTATTTTAAAATAACAAAAAAACGGTGTGCTATATGAAGGTTCAGTGAGATATGATCTTCGTAACAAATGTTTGCCACTTCAGGTCGGCCATTTTGTTGATATTCTCTCTTTTCTAAACCATGTTTACATTGCTGGCCTGACTCTAAACTCCTAAGAATCTGTTGACCTGTAGTGTTTGAGGTTTTTGATGGACAGGGGAGAGGAATGATGGAGTGGTGCTGCAGGAGAGGGGAAAAGTCCAGCTTGAATGGCTTATTGCTGTAATTACTCTTCACTATCGGTCGAGTCAGAATAGCAGCTTTAACAGTGTATAAATATGACCAGGGAAAGGGTGGTACTGACATAAAAGGCATTCATCAGGTGGACGGTCTGCAAAATTATCCATATACTGTAAGTATTGCATCTTGTTTGCTTCCTTCCGGGAGCTGAAGTTATATATATGACCACCTGTTTTGGCTTGTCCTTAAATTGTAACTCCACCTCTAGGTCTGAGCCAAACTGCACCCACTGCATAATTTTGAAAAATGCTAAAAAGTGGGCAAGGGTCTGTGGAGGGGGGCAGCGTAGGGAGGTGGGGTGGGATGCGTGAGACAGGAGGGGAGGAGCCCTGTTTTTTATAGACATTTCATGACGTAGATGAGTCCCAAAAGGTCGACTCTATCTCAGCATTGGCCTTGCTAGGCTCAGGCTGATTTAAAACAGTAGATGACGTGTTGAGCCATTTTCAACCCATGAAATGACGATTTTTTATAAATTTGGTGTCAATATCAATATTAACACCAGGATTGATGTGTTTTATCATAGTAGAGTCATATAATTTACTTTACAGCTCAAAAACACGTTTAACTGTACAGTACCTCTTTAAGATCAAAATGGCAGCCTGGCAACCATTATGTGTGTAAAGAGTACGAAACATTTACATAAATTATTTTATACAACAGAGACATACAGTAAAGCAAGACCTACACTTATATAATAATAATAAGAAGACCAACTCGAACAAGGACTAGGTGATAGTTTATATTGTCACTGTGCTTTCATGTTTAAATTTACAAGATGGCTTTTCTCTGAAAAAATGGCCCTTGACAGACACAACATTATGATCTAAGGCCAGGTGCTATAGGCAGAAAATGTCATGTCAGTAGAGATATTTTTGCATAGTGTGATGAAAAACAAAAATAAAAACAATGCCACAATTTCAATTACCTGCAATATATTTCTCATACATTTCTCATACTGCTTCTTACATATTTATAAAACTATCAAAAGTCTGAATACAAAATGGGTATTTTTTGAATTGTGCTATTTGTGCCCAGAATTGCGCTCTGTTCATCTTAAATGTTATAATTGTGTATTTTAAGTTGTTCTTATCTGCTTTTAGGTTAGACTTGGGGCCTTGTGTGTAGATTGGCTCTTCTGGTCAGTTTCTATTGGTTAACTATCTCCTGTTTAGCTGCTCTAAGCTTACTTGACATCTAGTATGTTCCTGTCTATTACACAGATAGTATCACTCCTTTTTTTCCCCTCTGAAACTATCAAACATGCTGCCTCTAACCAAACTTCATATCTCTCATAGAATATTCTGTTGGACCCAAACTAGCCTGGCTAAAAGAAGGCCTATTTTACAGAGACAGCACTCCTTGTGTGTACTAATGTGTACCTAGTGAACAGCTAACTGGTAGAACTATTTAGGCAAATATCTAACCGCTTGATAAAACACAATAGCAATGCTAACCAAAAGTATGTCTTTAAAATGGCAATTGCTAAGAGTACTTGTCAATACTACTATCTGTATGCTTAGGAATAGATAATTCCTTGGCTTTGTGATCGTGTGTAGTAGTGTGTTCTGTCCAGGGCAGTGTGAGGTATGCGGTGTGGCTTGGGGGCAAGCAGTCAGGCAGACAGCCTGTGAGCCAGTTGTCCACAGAGACAGAGGGGGAGGGGAGGCTGGCCGGAGGGCTCCACGCTCTGCCATAGCTCTTTCCGCACTGTTTGCACTCCAGTGGTTTAGTCACCAGCCGCGCCTATTAAATCAAGGGCCCCCTCGACAAAGACTGCCAATTATGCCCAGATGAGATGCCATTCCCCACCTCCTGCTCTCTCTCTCTCTCTTTCTTTCTCCCTCTCCTACCCCGTTTTTGTCCTTTCCTCTCTTTTATCTCTTTCACTCTTTTCTTGCTCGATCCATCTGACGATCCATCTGACTTATAGGATATTGTCCAACGGGAAAACACTGTATTTCATCTCTGCCCGTCGCCTGGTATCTATGCAACTCACATGGCCCTCGTGACGAAAGGAGGAAGAGCCGTTGGCGGCTGAAACTGCGACTGAGGCCTAAAACTAGCATCCCATGGTTATTCTACTTTCCCCCGTCTCCTTTTACAAGGTTCTGTCTCCGTCCATCTCTCCTATCTCCTACTGCTCGTGTCGGCAGGAAAGCCTTTTGTAGCTTTGGTGACAGGCATGACTTCAGGAGGGACAGGACCGCTTTAGTTATGATCAGTTGCATTGTATCATCTACAGGGAATACAAACCTGAACATTAAAGTGGTCTGTAATCTGTTTCGTTCTCTTTGGCGGCACCTATGGCGAAAAGCGGTAATTGCAGGTGTGTTTTTGGACCTCACTTCAAAGGGAAAACACGGAACTAACGTGATTTGAATGCATGGGGGGGAAAGTCGCCACAGACACAGTGGGCCATAGGCTCAATCACCATTGTGTTACCTCATTCGGCGATAGATAGTGACTTAACAGACATTTATTTCAATGAAAATCTTAGGAGATCTTCGAAATTGCCACTTTATGTCTTCCGGTGGACGGCCTTGGACCTACAATGTGCGATGGTTTAAAAAAGAATAGAAAAATTCTTATTTTATTTGCCGACAACATGAAAAGAAGTATGCCGATTAGAACTGAATCTGTTATCCTCTCTGTGGGTTCAGGTCTGCTACGCCAAATGACACGACAAGTGTGACGGCAGTGGAAATCAGCGGCAGATCGTGAGGGCAGTAGACTTTGTCTGTGCATATGGGTCTGTTTTGCCATGTTGGCTTCTACAAGGGGCGGAGGCTCAAGCTGGGCAGTGCTGTTTTGTCAACACCATTTCTTTCTGTAGAAGAAAACTCTCCTTGAGACCGCCCCGAGCTTTTCTCACCTAGCCCTCTCTCCCCAATACACACACACACACACTGTCTAAATGTCTGTCTCTTTCTCTCTCACACACATACACTGTCTTTCTCACACGCTTGCTCACTGTTTTGTTTCTCGCCGTTTTCCGTTTTTTTTTTTTTACTATTGTTTCGTTTCCTGTTTTCTTCTCGAGCGTTAATATCAACGCATTGAATGCAAACAGTAGAATAAGTGAACGTTCTTGAATCGCCAGGCTCGCAGATTGGCTAGTAATGAAAAGATGGCAGAGCTTCTGTGTGTAGGACGTACGTAGAGCTCAGCTACCTGCAACTGCGCAGGCCGTTCCCAGTACAAGCCTCCGCCGCACCAGAAGTGCCACAGATGGAGGCTGACTAAGAACAAGCCATCGGAGCTTAGCCGTTACGGTTCTGTGCTGTGCTGCCGAGCCGACCGATGTTGACAGCTGAAACAATGACTTTATCATAGAATTGACTGTAGAAACAGCGTTGTATTATGTACTGCTATGAAAAATTAAATTATCACAGTAATCGATGGCGCTAGTTAGCAATGGCTTTGCATCACACATAAAGTGTAATATTTAGTCATCAAAATCTGTACAATTTTACATCCTATCTCACTGTCATTTGCAAAGTTCATCTAGTACGAGTACCGTCTTGCAAAACCTCTACATCACTGTGCACATGGTGTTGGAATTTCAAATACAGTCTTATGAAAAGGAAAACGAAGTACAATAATGCAATGTTTGTGCAGTTACTTTAGTATTCTGTGTAAATGTGTCCCCTATTGTACTCCTAAAACATGTTCAACTTGCCCATACCAACAATGATACAGCAAAACAGCAAAGGCTGTGTTCTTCAAAACAGGTCAGGTTAGTTATACTGTAGTTAAATTAGTTAGTTAGGCCACTTAGGGTAAAACCCTTGATGGAGTTTGCTGCTTCCTGTTTTATTGCTGGATGATCTGCACTCTCTTCACCAGCTGCCTGTGGCTGTTCATATTGAATTCGAAACCCCAGTGCTGGCGTACAACGCAGCCGAGGGAGCCACGCCCTCATACCTCCAGGCAACGGTCCAGTCCCACATGCAGTCACAGTTCGTACTCTGAGCGCTGCTACTACTGCACACTTGGCTCTCCCTTCCCTGTGGCAACCGTGTCATTGCTTCACCAGGCCTCTCCGCTCTTCTCCCCGCTGCCTCTCCAATGGCGTAAGACCTTCTCACTTCAGTCAGTAGTGTACAGTCACTTCCTATCTTTGAATGTAAGACTGAAACTTATCTCTTCAGGAAATACTTCTCTCCCTGCTCATACCCCCCCCCCACTATCTTTCTCCTTTACTTGATCTAATTTATGCTTGTCTGAAGTTTAGAAAATCCTTCCTTCCTCTATCCTAAGCTCTTGTTTCTCTTAGTTATTTCCCTAGAACTTCTCTATCTAACACAACCTTCAGAGTGTCCAAGTCTCTCCTCGCTTCACTTGTCAACTGCTGCGTAGGCCTGTGTCACGTCAGAAAGCTGAACATATGTCTTGATAACTCCGAGTTCCTAATGCAAAAAAAAGACACAACGCCATTTGCTGAGTGAGCTAATTGTGATGCTTTACGTACGCAGAGCTGACGGTTAAGTCAGCAGACATACTAACACTAGATACCTTGCTCAGTAAATATGAAAAAGAAATGCTGAAGATTAAATATTAGATATAAAGTTTGCTGACAAGCTTTATAAACAAAGTTTTGTCAGCTTGCACTGTTACAGCGCTAGCTGAATTTATGTTGTTTTTCTTATCAGTTTACTCTGTTTACTAGACAATTTTGGGAAGGAGCTTCTTGTCCATTTTCTGTAATTCATAGATTTAAACCGTTAAATATGTAAAGTACCAGACAAATGTTGCTTTTATGTAAAATGTAACCAAAAATTGGAGTTACTCTAAAATAGGCATCTCTTTCCATGTGATCCCAACGGGTCATCAGTGATTTCCCTCCGGTAATACAACTGGAAACCAAACAACAAACCTAACAACAAAATCTTAATTCTGGGCAAAACACTGTATTCTGAGAAATGAACTCCCAAAAATACAAACAACTGATCATCTGTCCAACATGTAAGGAGAAAAACACTGGATCACTTTTACTCCGCCAGTCTCACACTCTCCAGGCTGTGCTTGAAAATTTTGCTGATGCAATGGTCCAGATTGCTCCACATGCCTTTTATGTGCAAGTGATGATTTTGACATTTACACAGACCCATTCTGCCCGTACATTACTCTCCGTGAGGAAGCTGACCTTCCAAAGAAGACCATTGTTAATAATAACAATGCTAAGTCATGGTTTACTAAGGACCCCTGAAACCTTAGAAACATTAAGGAGCAAGCTCTCAAGAGGAGAAATAGAGAAGGACACTGCCAAGCCAAGAGCCAGCTCAACGAGGCAATCAGAGTCGCCAAGTAAGGACCAGACTTCAAGAGTTTGCCAACAGTGACTCATGCTACAGGAAAAGACCCTTTCAACCACACCTCTGCCTCACAACTGCCAACAACTTCAACTCCTTTTTTGTGTTGAATGACACATCTTTCCTATCCTCCGCCCCGCAGCCACCGCTTATCTCAGTTTAAGAATTTCATACGGTCTAGTCGTCCACTTATAAGCTATACTGCCATTGAAGTGAAGCGAAATTTGAGCAAACTTTTAAAATGTTGCTATAAGCTAATGCTAATGTTAGCCATATCTCATGCTGTCCGACGATGAAAACAGAGAAATGCACTGAGCAATATTCTAATATACAAACTAACGGCCATACAGCTTCGTTGGATACCATTTACATTTTTTTGAGGTTTTTAACATTTTAACATTTATCATAATTTCTGCCTAAGCGAATAAAGTTTTTTTGTGATACTAAAGTTTTTATTTTCCCTCTACATTTGTCATGCATAGAAATACCTGTACGTATACCTGTATGTTAACCAAATTATAGTTATATATAGAAATGAAAGTAGAAACCCCTTAATTTGAGCATTCACATTGGTCCTGTTTGCCTATTGGTCAGGCCTATTCATTTTGTAGAACCACAAAATGTCTACTCCACGCTGTAGGTAAAACGCCAGTACTTAATTGATTATTAAGTGTGGTTATTTGAGAATAATCTTTCTGAGAATGTTCGCCTGTATCCACATTCGTTTGACTCTTTGCAACAAAGACAAAAGTCTCTCCTGCTCTGTGTCGCGTCCATCTTTTGAATAAAATGTGTGCGTTGACACTATTGTTCTATAAATACATGAGTGATTATATGTGTGAAATTAGATTTGGTAGAGTTGATGTTACTTACTTTATGAATGGATGATGGAGAAGAGAACAATTCACACCAATCCTACCCCATTTCCCTGTTATGGTACAGTCTTCCTCACCTTCTTCACACTATTGTTCTGCAAATACTTGGGTGATTATATGTGTAGAATCACAAGTTTCGTTGGAGAGTTGATGGTGCCTAGTTTATCAATGGAACACAATCAGCGGTCATTCATGTGCTGATGGAACACTGGAGAGCAGAGACATTTGCACCTGCTGAAATGAGTGCTATGCTGTCAAATGGGCAATTGTTTTTGTGAATTAATTAAATTATTGAATAAGTAAATTAAAGTGTGTATTTATGACGACAACCACATATCTTTTAGCAGAGACAATTTTGCTTAACCGTGGTAGGCTATGCCGCCATATTTTCGACTGAAGTAAATGGAAAACATAATGTGACATTTATGGTGTCTTCCGAAGTAGTTTTAAAGAAGTCTGTAGAAGCCTTAACCATAGTAAGTTCACAGGAAGTTAGCATCACAAAGGCTAGCTAGCTAGGTTAGTAGACATATGATTATCCAAACAAATAGGCATACAAATGCAATATACACTGAGGCAGTCTCACAGACGCTAACACAATAGTATTTGTATTGCTTTTATTTCGTTGTATAAAGGCACAGACCACATAGTAGTGTCACATTTTTTGGCTCTGTAGTTTTGTACTGCTGTGTGATCATTAAATATGACTTTGTCAAACATAACCTACATTCTGATTCATACATACCACAAATATTGCCACTCAACATTTTAACATGAGTTAAAGATTCCAAACTTTTATGTTTTTTTCATGTTTATTTCCTTGAATGACATTACATCGGACTGGTGAATACAAGCGCAAGGTCTACTACTCTAGCTTCCTTTCCTCTATCTACCATGTAGGATGGGAGTTGTTAAACTTTAACCTTGGCAAATATTGAAAAATGGGGTCAGCTTCAGGTCCAGCAGTAGAAGACCTGCTGGCTTAACCAGGCAGTTCCCACGTGTAAATGTGTCACAGTATAAATATGAAGCAGGGTGCTGCTGAAAAAGAGCATGCTTGCTTAGCAAAACCCTTCCCTGAATAACTAATGGTTAAAAAAATGACCTGAAGCACACAGAATGACTATGAAGACCTTAAGCCAAAAAACCGGCAGGTCGGATGAAGTATCTTTAGCTATTGTTATGGTTAGTAGTTTGATCATTTGCAGCATGCTATACCAGCTCATACAACAACGAGAAGGTAAAAGAGACATGGTCTGGTCTGGGGAAGTATACACTCCTCTGTGGGGGTGACAGATGCTTGTTTATTGGCCTCATTATGTCAGCAGCTGTCCTCAGATCCTCTAACAGGTCACACTGTGGTCTTCTGCCCATCTACGACCCATGAAACCAGAACTTGACAAAGGACAGATATTAAAGGGTTTCAAATATGAGAAAAGCTTGAGAGGCACTTCATTTCATTTGCTAGTCCCAAACACAAATACAGGATGGACTAAATCATGCTCACCTTAATCTAAACAATTATCTAAACCCTACAGTATTTTCTATAGAGAGGTGTGGGCGGTGGTTCCATTAAGAAAATCACAAGTTTTTGCACCCGCGTGACGTAAATGAAACACCAGGTGAGCAGAGTACTGTAATATACTTTCAGTTTGTCTGAAGATTTTCACTAATTCTTAATGTTTTTTTTCCCTACACTCTTGAAGTAGAAGTAGATTGTGCTGTTTACAGGTTAGGGTTGACAGTAATGTCAAGGTGCCTTTTGCCCATACGATGCGGTTGGATTTGTGTGTGTGTGTGTGTGTGTGTGTGTGTAAGGGGGAACCATTCATATATTCTGCATATTTCTGTAACTGACAGCTATAAATATCACTTGAAACGGAATCAGTCTAATGCAAATTTACAAAGTCAAAAAAATAACTTACGATATGATACCATCGTTGTCGTGTATGCCTATCCTGCGTATATTGTGTTTTTTGACCCAAATGAGCGTTTTAACGTGTGTTGTTTCCCTCTCTGCAGTCCCCACATCTATAATCCCTTTTATTGAAATCCGTGTCACCTGCCGCCTGCGCAGTCCAGCACCCTGAAGCATTAGACGGCTGGCATAGTGACGGCCACTGCAGTGAGGAGAGAGAGAGAGAGAGAGAGAGAGAAAGAGCGAGAGAGGTAGATAGAGAGAGAAAGACTACAGATTCATTGTCACCGATGACCGTAAAACGTCTTTCATTTCCAGTTGTTTTCGTAGACGTTTGTTGTATAAACAAATATGTAATACGCGTCGTAGAGTTAAGTGCGACGCAAACAATGCCTACAGGACAGGTAGCGGGTAACAAGGTTCTAAACCGCGGATGTGCGAGACGTTAAAGCTTTTGGAATTTTTCTGAAGTAAAATATCCCTACGAGGTTTACATCACCCTGTTGTCACAGAGGCTGCCCACACGGTTGGTCAGGAAGATCAAGCTGCGTTGGTCATCTTGGCTGGATGCTTGTTGCCTGTGGGTTTTTTTTGCTTCCCCTTAAAGCGCACCACACTGCCCGGCTAAGAGTGCTCCCGTTGAGGGAACAGGAGCGAGATTGAGACGGAGGGGGGGGCTAGGTACACCGTGAGGAAGGTGAGGAGGAAGGCAGAGCAAGGGAGAACAAGGGAAAAGGAAAGCCAGAGGGAGAGAGGAAGAGGGGAGGATTGGGTAGGGAGAGCGCTAGGCAATTTTGCAAACCCGCGACACATTAATTATTAACAAACTCAGGCTAAATGTGTAAACTCTCTTCCCCCCGCTCTCGTTCGTTCTCTTCTCTCTCTCTCTCTCTCTCTCCTTTCGTTACACACACCTCCTCTTTGGATAACAGTCACGTACTTTCACCCCTGTAGATGCGTATACACACACACATGCACGTGCACGCCGTGCGATGCTCCTAACGAAGTGGAGCATGTCAAGGGGTGGGAGAAGGCGTCAGGCGCAAAGTGTGGGACGCTGGAGGGACGGAGGGAGTTAGGATGAAGTGAGGGGGGGAGAGCGAGGAGCAGGAGGAGGTCCAGGTGGAACG
>OMKK01032387.1:0-13291 GCA_900302305.1 Polymixia japonica | reverse complement strand
CTTCAGGTCCTCTAACCCCAATTACAACTTTACGAGCTTTGGCCAAGACTGTACAAGTTTATGGCACATTGCAAAACAGCTAATTGGCACTGGAATGGGCAGCTCCAGCTAAGCTATGTGGAGCTGCTGTTAACTTGGACATCCCATTGCATTCCGGCGCGTTTCAAATAGCAATGCGAGGTGCTTTCATGCCTCAGAGGATAAACTCAAACAAAAATAAAAAACAAAACAAAAACAAAACAATTTAATCCAAATTATCCAGCAAATCAAACTTTCTGGGTGACCTTGAAGATCGAACCCCCCCGCTGTTAAGTAAGGAAGGGGTGCACCGACATTCACCACTGACACCAGTGACCCCTGACTGCCCACGTCCATGTCGGTCACTCTTGTGCTGGGGGGAGGAGATAAATATAGGCCCCGGCTGAGGAGAGGGCCCTAACGGAGCTGGGAGACCGGAGAAGGTTGCATTCTGTCACCTTCTTCTGTGATGACAAGGGACTAGAGAGGCAGTCAGAGACGGAACAAAAGAGAAGAGGAGGCCTTGTCAAGAAAGATGGGAAGAGGAACAGAGATGACAAAACACAAAGATGACAAGTAGGCAAGCGTCAGTCAAACTATGGACGCCTTAGAAAGTAATAAAGATGTTAGAAAAATTAAACAAGCTAAATAACACATTTTATTCACGACCAGCTTTGATGTTTTTTAATGCACGCCAGATTGCGCAACAAATGGACTAATTTCAACATCATTGGGGTTCGTTTCAACACCGTGGAATGTTTCAACACTAAGAATGTGACAGAAAATGATCATGGTGAGTGAACGGCCCACTCTCCTTTTATTGTTAAAAAAAGTTAATATTCTGCAATAATAATAAATTATTTCTGTTTCCAAATGCCTCTAGATCCTACATCTAGTGTGAAGTGGGTTTTGTAACACTCTCAGTTCTGCAACACTAACCTATAATCATGTCTCTTACCATCATACACCCTTATTGACCACAGACAAGAGACACCACAGGTGTGTCAGCCTGTATGCTACATAAGATGTAACATAATAAAACAGATGTTACTGGTTTACTACATGGTGACATTAAATAATGTAATAGTAACATATTATATATATAATAAACTTCTATACTTCCTTAATAATTCTAACACTGTAAGTACCATGACCAGTCCTTGTTGCCATGGCACCGAGATAGAGCCCAGGCTGCCAGGTGAGGAAGAATGGGAACCAGACTTTGGACTCTTGTCTTGGTGAACACACACACACACACACACACACACACACCAAAAGAACTGCTCATAATAAACTGGTCCTCCCAATGCTCTTTAAGTATACGTATACTAGAATGTAAAATGTCAGAGTACACAAAACTATGTCAAATTACATGATTCTGGGTTTAATAGATCAGGTAACACTCCCAATATGACTTCAACTTTCAAATATATCCTATGAGAACACAACAGTCCATGTGCCCCGGAATGATTACTTAAAAATACCAGACTGGTGGGTGTTTACTTTATAAACACACTAGTGGTGGATCAACCGCATCCTATGATTCATACCTACATTTGTTTCAGGTACACAGTATTTATTTATCCTATGCTCTCAGGTGAATATCAGCCACATCCTGAGCATGTTACAGCTAGAGGGGCTGAATGGAAGCAAATGAGTCAGACATCTGGTAGGAAGACTGGGTATTTCACAAGAGGCAAAGGAAAAGTTTGTCTTCCTGAAACCTCTGACTCTGCTACTGTTGTTCTGTCATATCCTTCCTGTTATGTCATTATGGGAAAACCACACTCCACCTCACGCCTGAAGTCTAACAGCCAAGAGAACTGAAAATACAGTATTAAGTCACCTATACGCAAACTGTAGACAATATTATTATTTCAGAGTCTAGAAAAATACTACGAGTAATACATACTAATTAACTTCAAGTCAGACTCAAATTCAACCACTGCATTGATTTTCAACATTTTACAGAAATGAATCTAGTAGACCTGTCATAAACCAGTTTTGTGCATCTCGATGATGCCTGACAGCGTAGGGCTCTGGGCACAATGTAAGGGCCACTATTTAAGAAACTCACAGCTGATGGATCTTCCCCTGAGAAATCACCGAGTTCTCGGTGAAGTAAGGTCTCATCTTCACCTCGCAGCAGGTCCAGAAGCAGTCTGCTGCTGAGCTCCGCGGCGGGGTTACAACACCAGGAGGCATCGCTGCGCCGAGGGGAGAGGATGGAGCAGCGGCGTGAGAGAAGAGAGGAGTCGCGCCGATGAGAGACTCCGGTCGCTCCGGGCCGGTAAAGGAGACAAGCAGTCGATCTGATCACAGGTCGGTGACAAAAACCTCTAAGGTCTCAGAAATGCAAATACACACGAATCCATATTGGATAACACAAACCGGGCTCTTACTAGACTTATTTACAAATTTAAAACCTCAAAACCTCAAAAAGACGAGGTCAATATTGAAACTCCCGAGATCCGCAAATAAACCCCTTTTCTATTAAACTGCTGCGGATCCGATGATTCTCATCATTTTGAGTCGCAGGTGTGTGTTGCCTCGCCTGCAGCAGGCTGCGGTAAATCTTAATGCAGGATGGGGGAGGAGACAGAGCACATGGTCCAATGGGAGAAAGCAACGACACAGAGGGGCGGTGAGGACAGTGTGAGAGACCCACATTCATCAGCGGTCGGATTTGATCCTGCCGCTGCAGGATAGGCTCCGAATCTAGGAAACTGATCCCAGGTCTGTAAGCCTTCAGCGAAATGCGTGTCCAGATTCAGCGACACCTGACACCGGTGCGTTCCTCCTTTCCAGCAACACGCCACGGCAACAACAACACAAACACGGAACAAAGATTGAGAAATCAAAAAAAAAAAAAGGTCGCCGCTCGGGAAAACCCGTGAGCTGGAGAGAAACGTGACCTTAGACTGGGTTACGCTGCCTGTTGATCTCTGCCGGTGTCCGTTTCCAAGATTGACTGCAAAGTGAGGGTGCATACTTGGCCGCACACCACCTGACTGTGAAATCATATCACAAAACAAACAACAACCACAGGGATGTTTTTCTGTGGGGCTTGTGGTCTGTGTGTGTGTGTGTGTGTGTGTGTGTGCATGTGGATATACCACGCTGTCCTTGACCCTCCTCGGTCAAGCAGGCTGGATTGATGATAACAACATCTCAAGGGATAAATGGAGAGACAGGGGTCTTGATTAGCCACAGGATGGCATGGGGGTTTTGACTTCCTGCACACAATCACTTGGCAGAGAGATTTTCCCGCAGAGGCGTGATGAATCAAAGTACAGACTATAGCGTAACAATGAATGTCAAACGTACGCGTGGAGACGGGACAGGATCGGGGAGAGAGAGATGAAAAGGAGGAGGACAAGGGTCATGTGTGAGCTCACGGTAAACTAACGGTGTGGAGAGTATTAAAACCTGACGGGAGCCCTTCGAGCCCTTTGACGGATAACAGCTGCTTTATCTGACAACAGGTTACCCAATCATCATTCAACGACGACCCCCTAACCTTCAACCTGCAATCCAATTTATTCTACTGCACCCCCCCAAACACGCAAGCACACACACACACACACATACAAAC
This sequence comes from Polymixia japonica, assembly GCA_900302305.1. Lineage (NCBI taxonomy): Eukaryota > Metazoa > Chordata > Actinopteri > Polymixiiformes > Polymixiidae > Polymixia > Polymixia japonica. Next base: position 9,678 of record OMKK01032387.1, on the reverse strand, counting down.
GTGCCTATTCTCTCTGAATTATTTCATTACCAAGCACTTCTCTATCACACAGGCCCTTCTTGGGAAAACAGGAGTATTTGTTCCCTCTAATGTCAGGACTCTGAACCTTTTACGCCTTGCTATTGGTTGCTCGTAATATTGGTGATCTAGAAATTGAAGCTTATCTTACCGTTGACCTCCGGATAACCTTAGGTAAATGCCTAAAATGTTAATGTGAAAAGAACATTACGTGCCAGATAAAATTTGCCTGGATATCTGCGTGGGTCAGATAACCCTTGTTGTCTAGGAGTCATGGCAGAAAGCATGTTTGTTTGTGATGCTAGACACGTATATCTCGTTACATGTTCCTATTCTCTGATTAGCCTGCTGGAATTCAAACCGACCAATGACAGTCAGTGAAGGCCAGCATGTGGTCGAGCACATGCAGACAGACACTGGAAACCTGTGTGTCCATACACACATATACAGACACACACAGTCACCGTAGCGATGATCACACCGCCATAAAAACAACACAGGTACATCCAAGGCCATTCTCTAATTGTTCTGTCCATTTGGTAAAGGCACGCACACACACACGCGCGCACACGCGCGCACACACACACACACAATCATAGTAGGCCTATTGATTAGCATCAATCCTTTTGAGGTGTTGAGTGTTGTATGCATCACGCATTAGCAGGACGGATTTATTCATAGTCTAATCAATAACCAATCTGCACTGCTTTGTGACTGATAGCCTCATCCTCACTGTGACTGGATTATATCAGATTACAACAGTGACCGTGAGAGGAAAAACATCTGTCAGGTAGTCAGTAAAAAAAAAAAGATTAGAAAAGTAAGCTAAAATAAGGCAAACTAAAGGATAACAGAGAAAGATGCAGCTAGCTAAAATAAACCAAAGTCCTTTTCACAACACATTCATATTCCCTTATTTCTCTTCCTTTCCTCCTTCGCTTGCAGTAGATAAAAGACACAGGCTACAAAACCGACCAAAATACTTTCCATCTGGACAACTAAACTTCACATTCCACGTTCGTTCCTTCCCTTTCGTCCTCTCTCCCTTCTCTCGCTTCACCTCTGACGGCCCACTGTTAATGATGTCACCGCTCTGCTGATGTCAGCGTTTTGCCGATGCCGCCGACGTTAATCGCGCAGCGCGAATCTCCTTGCACCACATCGCCACGCCGTCGCTCCAGTCCGACGCGGAGTCATCGTTACCTGTAATCGGTGATGAGCTCTGCTGCAGCCATTAACCTCTACAGCTGTCAGGTAGTCCTGCCAACGTCAGCATAGCGACTCAGATTAGCATAGCGACTCAGATTAGCATAGCGACTGAGATTGTACAACCTGCCTACTGCTCCTGCAGTAGAATTTACATAGACACTGCATAGATTCTGACTGTAGGACATTGCATCTATGCCATGTTACATGTATTACAGCGTATTAGAGCAGCTGAGGGTCAATATAGTTAGATAATGGTTTTCATTCAGCCAAACCAGTATGTGTGGGTTGAGTAATTGTGTTAAAGCCACCGTCTATAAAAACAGAAGGGTTTTTGAATATACAGTAGCAGTAGCTACTGTTCCATCCAGGGCTCCATTTTTGAGAATGCCTTCATTTAACAGTCCTGATTAATCAAAACACGACCGTTTAATCATTACAATATAGCCCTTGTGGTGAATGTGGCCCTGCCTGTCAACTCCCATAATAAACTACTTTTTTTTTTGCCACGTGATCAAAATCATTCATTCATGATAACAAACAGTGAAAGCAAACAGCAACGACTAAACAAGCGCCCACATCACTGAGCGGGATGTTGACCATAGCGGGTGAGGTTGACTCTCAGACTATGTCATTCAGCTATGGGAACATTTCCCCCCAAAGTGGTCACATCACCAGAGATCAGCATGAGCTCTAAATATACTTTTTTGCTTTAGTCTGTCATTGGCTTCCAGCAAAGCAGTCTTTGCACGTCACTGCACATGAGCAATATGCACCATAATGACAGCAATTGCAGTACTGCCTCAAATGTTAGGGCCTAAAATCAATGTGGCGAAGTACCTTCGTCATAACCGTTAGAGTTTCTATCCTTTGAGGTTCTGCAACAAGACGTTTAAACTCAAAAAGGAAAACAAATCCCATGCAGGATCAGTGACTGTGTCCCTCAGAGTTAAATATCATCTCAAATGTCAGGGTTTATGAGGCCATAGCCCGGGTATATACAAGTAATCAATAATTCTTGAGTTCAGATTTATACCTTGTTGGCTTTTTTCCATATCAAATTTAAGAGACATCAAACATCATAGGATACTGGCAAACCTACGGCGTGTAAAGGCACAAAAGTTTATATTGACAATATCAGAGGTGCTCAGTACACATGTCAACTTGCCAGGGTTTAGCCGCGCCTGACACACAGCCGGCGTCTCCATTGTCTCTAGAACCTGGTCGAACCCGGCCGGACGGCTGCTGAGCCAGCTGCCTTTCACAGCCCGGCCAGACACAGGCCAAAGCATCGCGATGTTTCAGCGTGTGAACCGCAGTTGATGGTGCGTACTTTGAAAGATTAGCCGCATGCTCAAGGTGAGATTCTGCAGTTGCCTAGTAACCAGAGACTTCTCAAGACGTGCAATAGAGATGCAATCCCAACCCAACCAGATCAGATCAGACCAGACCAGACCAGACCAGACCAGACCAGACCGGAGCATGGCTAGCCCCGGCAAGGCTATAGATTTCCCTGGCTGTATCAATACTGTTTCCTATGTACACACACATACACACACACACACATTTTGACTGCTTGACTCCTTGGTGGTACGTGCTAACCTGCTAACCATAACTGCAGATAAATCACTAACTACAGGAGCTTCTCATAGCAGTAGTCACTCTTGTGCAGCTACAGTTACTAGAAACTGAATAAACTGCAGGCAGACAAAGCTATAAAAACACAAAGCTAGACTTATAAAATGGATAGTTCCGGTCCTTGATTATGATTGGCTGAGCTGCATTCGAAGCCGTTGTAAAATGCTCCATAAAACACGCACCTGTGACCGCATTACAATTTCAGTATTACTGCGCCAATCATGCTTTCCACTGCATCTGCTAAATGTCACAGAAGAACTACATTGCTTGGCGGAAGAATGATTATTTGTGATTTGTGATCACACCGCCATTATTTGTTATCAATACATTATTGCATTTTTTTGTTGCTGTGTGCTTATTTTACGAAAACCTTGCCAGGTATATGCAGTAACCGTTTTATAAAAGCAATAGGCCACGCGAGGCCGTGGTTTACAGTGATTTTAGAGCAGCTAAGGGGGTTTTAGGCACACCGCTCCACGTCATGCCTAACAACGCCCCATAGCTGTTTTGCTTTAATCTACAGTACTCCGAGAATGACAGGAACAGCTTCTCATGGAATTGTGTGTCGGCCCTCTTGTCAACATACACACGCGCACACACATGCACACACACACACACACATGCACACACACACACAGGCCCAGTACACTATGCACATTGTGTACATTCCTAAACGTGACTTCAGGCCGTGTATGTGAAACCATATTTTTACAACAGGATGTCTACTCAAATGTGCTGCAGGATCCAAACTGAACTGTTGATAGCTGTATTCCCAACTGAAAGGGTACAGTCGATAAGCACTAGACCTACTAATTAAGCCCACACGCATTAGCATTAGTGTAAACTAGATTATTAATTAATTTGTATGATTATCACATTAGGCAAACAAGAGACCTGATACAAAACAGTATGTTTACTGTACGAGAATATACGATTAAACAATTAAAAATAATATCCAAAAAGTCTAGAAGTTTTGATGTTATGATGATTTTATGTTATTTTATGGGGAAGGTTCATGGTCAAGAGGACTTGTGCTACGCCCATGAATTCCATGATACTCCTAGAAGACCATGCGGACAACCTTTATCACACATCTTCTCATACTCAGTCTTGATGTGCCTCCCCTGTCCACTTAAGCACTGACTGTAATCTGTACAGTTTGTGTGCAGTGTTCTACAGTATTACCACTTTAGTAGTATATGCTCCTCAAATTAAAGTGGCAATCTCGAACATCGACATACTATTACATTTACATTTTAGGCATGTAGCTGATGCTAGAGAGCTAGAGCGCAACTGTAATCTCGAAGATCTCCGAAGATTTTCATTTAAATAAATTACTATCAATCGCAGAATGAGGTAACACTATGGTGAATGAGCCTATGGTCCACTGATGAAAGCCCTTGCATTTGAAGTATTATGAGTATTAAGAACCGGGTGTCTGTGGTGACTTTCCCGCCATGCATTCAAATGCAATTACTGATTTTCGCCATAGGTGCCGCCAAAGACAACGAAACGGAGATTTTCAAGATTGCCGCTTTAAATTCATGCAACGAATGAAATTTAAAAATAAATAAATAAAATACTTTAATTCAATTGAAATTATTGCAGGTGGCCATTTTAAGTTGTATTTAGAGGTCATGCTCTAAATACCAAGGGTGGAAAGAGTACTAAAATATCTGTTACTTTGATAACATTTCTGGACAATGAAAAATCAACTTAAATAAAAGTAAAAAGCAGCTCATTTACTTATTAAATTTACGGAGGGGGTAGAAAGGTTGTTAAATATGATTTCTGACTCGTCTGTCTGTCAGTTGTTCCTCTACTCAGCGTTGACTGACCGCCATTTTGTTTCTGGCCCTGCAGTTGGCCAGTTTACTAGTGGACAGTTATTGGCGCGAAGCTTATGGAAAGCGTACAAAATGTTTACTAATGGATGCGATTTAAAATGTAGCTAAGTACAATACTAAGTAAAATAAAATACAAAAAAATACTTTAAAAAGTACAAATAAAAAGCTACTCAATTACAGCAATGAGTGTAATTGCAATTAACTACTTCCCACCCTTATCAAATGCCATATACAGTATGCGCTTCTTGGAAAGTCACTGTAAACCCCGTCACATCTGCAGGAGCAACATGCGTGCATGTGTGTAAATGTCACGGTGTTACATTTTCCACGGTGGGATGGAATAACTCGCTGTCTGGCAGACGAAAACAAGGCAACTGTCTGAGGTGGAGAGGAGCCCGAGTTCCACCCGAAATGTCAAGCTGGGAAAAACAATTTGTGGGATGTGTGAACCAAGGAACAACAGTCATGATCATTAAGTACTCCTGATGGTGATGTGGTTTAATCCCTCTATATGAACCTGCATAGTCTGTCATGAGCATGAGAGAGACCGGGATAGGGTTTAGGGGTAAGAGTTGCACATTATAGTGAAATTAACTTTAGACTTCAAAGAAGTGCACCAAAATCCTTTTTATCAACAAAACATAGTAGATTACACTGGCATCACTCACACAATCTCTCACACACACACACACACATTAACACACACATATAGACGCACACACAATCAGCTCCACCACGTGAATATATGTTTCACTCCCAGCTGCACAAATACAGGCAGCTCTATCATTTCAGGAGCGCAGAGCTCCAATCACCTGACACATGCACACACACACACACACGCACGCACACACACACACACACACACGCACGCACGCACGTACACACACACGCAGACACAGGCGCACATCCAGGCGCTCTGACGTTGGGAGTGGTCACCAGTCTGCCCTGAGATCAGACAGCGTAGCTCCCCTGACCCACATAGTCACCGCTGTCTCACATGGAGCCTGCCGCCCTCTAGTGGACCGCTTATGAACCGCAGTTGATTACACTGCGTGAGGCTTAGGGTTTCAGGGCTGAGATATGTTATGAAAGGGCCAAATAAAACAAGGGGAGGGGGCTGCTGCTTGGGATCACTGTATTCACAAGTATCTAGAGCAAATAAACACAGTAGGCAGTGGCAGGAAACTGTTATGTGATACTTGATGGGCTGGAAGCAACTGTGTTTGACGGCAACAGGACAAACCTGATTCGCCGCTCCACAGCCCACTGCCCTCGGCAACAAGGGCAGGGAGAACGCTGCGCTGTGATGTCACGATTGCACAGGAGCTCTCCTCGTCACAGTGGCACTGGAAGGAACTCGTGCAGCATAGATGCATTTCATAATCATGTGATACTTTATTGATCCCTGTGGAGGAATTCTCTTTTCACTTTACCCCGCTCCAGGAAGGTCAAAGCACAGGATCAGCTACAGAACATGTCACTGGGGCTGGGAAGGATTTGGTATCTTGCTCATGGACACTTCAGCTTGCCAACACAGCGCTTGAGACTGCCACTGCCCCTCTGATTAAAGAGTGGTCTCACTAAACACTAGGCCAACCTGCTGCCCCATTTCCCTACGTGCAGGATATCATTCTGATACCATGTAACAATCCTGTTTTGTGATGTCTACATCCTACTGCAGATCTCTGCAATGTCATAGGATAGAGATCTCTTGAATGCTGACATCACAGAGGGAGGGGGCTGTGTTGGAATTGTGTTTAGGAGTGAGAGAGGGTGTTGAATGATGTTAAAGAGGGCATAATAGCATTTTGATACCATGTAACAATCCTGTTTTGTGATGTCTAAATCCTACTGAAGATCTCTGCGATGTCATAGGATAGAGATCTCTTGAATGCTGACATCACAGAGGGAGGGGGCTGTGTTGGAACTATTTGTGAGTGAAAGAGGTTGTTGAATGATGTTGAAGAGGGCCTTCTCTTACCTCCTTGCCTGAGAGCGACGGTCATCCTCCCCACTACCGGACTCCTTGGGAGACAAAATGAGACATATTTCAAATTAGCAGCATCAGTTGAGATGTGAGAGTGAGAATGAGCAAAGACTTTAAAAGAACGTTCAGTTTCAAATCAACATAAAACAAGTTTTAATCAACATAAAAGACTACCACACCAGCAGACCGAGCTATACAGAAATAAACACCCATTTCGTAGGTTTATTTAAAAAAAAAAAAGAAAAAAAAAGAAAAATAGCCAATTCATTCCCACACACACATAAACACACGCACTGAAGGCAGGCAGCATCTAGACCCATGCTGTCCAGGGAGCAGCCAACCCTGACAGACAGAGAGCAAGAAGCAGGGGTGCCAGGAGTGAGACCAGAGAGGAGGGCAGCAGTGGGGAGTGAGAGACCAGCGCAGAGCAGAGATTCAGCCTCAACTCAATTTGCGCACTCTCTCCAGGAAAATGACCTCAGTCGGTTTTTAAGGTGTGGCCGGTCGGGGACTAATATGTTCACACGCGCGCACGAACGCACGCACGCATGCAACGCACAGACACACACCAAAACAGAGTTGGGAGAAAGGGGGAAGGGGGAGAGAGACAGAGACGGAGAGAAACAATCTACCACATCTAGTCAGTAAATCGTGGAATGCGGGTGCCTCGTAGGATTCAGATAAGCCAGGGTTATTGGCAGATAAACATCAGACCTGGCAAGTATGTTGTGTATGCTCTCTATGTAGGCAATGACATCCACGACAACATAACAATCATAGGTTCGTAAAAGAAAGGAACAGATGGCTTACACAGGCTGATCGTAGACCACAACACAGACGCACAAAGTTGTCGGGTGCTACCTAGCTTGCGCGGCTCGGTCGGTGTGTTTGTTTAGATTAGGGCTGGGCAAAGTGGAAGTCATATCACAATATTTTTCTTAGATGTGATGGCACAACAATGTTTGACTACTATTAATATATTAATAAACTATATAAATTGAAGACTAGGTATGTGGGTGCAGTGTCAGTGTAGTGGAGCTGTGCTGTAGATGAGCAGAGCCCTTATGCGTATGGGAGAGCTGATGTGGAGGGGGTTTATGATACCAGCATCTAGTGTTAAACCTCCCGGAGGTGTCGTAGGCCCCGATTTAGTGAAACATGTGCGATGGCGGGAGGTACCCCGACTTGATAATAACCCCCATGACACACACCTGCTCCACCTATTCTCTAACAGCAGGTTCTCACATAGATGTGCATCTTAACCAGCTCGATGTATCGTAAAACGAGATGCTGTGCACTGGTGAACATTTAATTACACGCACGTGACACTAGAATACCAAGTACTGCTCCATTCAGATTCTTCATCCCATAAGCAGTGAAAAAAAAAAAAGTCACTCGAGATGGTATCATAGAAACGCAAATACTGGATCAGTAAACCAAGTAGTATTATAGCCAAGCCCTAGTGAGGCTTATACGACAAACGACACAGATTCTACCGGCTGAGAGATTTTACATGTGTGCAAATGTCAGCTGGGTTTTCAAAGCTTATGGAAATGTGCGGCTTAAACGTGCATCGAGGCCAGGGTTCGACAGGACAGGATGAGGTGAGGCATGTCAGTGCTGTCCTTTCAGTCACAGGTTAGCTAGAATACCTGGGGTCAGCAGGTTAAGACGTGTGTGTGTGTGTGTGTGTGTGTGTGTGTGTGTGTGTGTGTGTGTGTGTGTGTGTGTGTGTGTGTGTGTGTGTGTTACCCTCAAAGGCCCTTATTGTACAGTGGTACTGGAAAGGTTCAACACAAGGTTCCAGAAACGAAGGAGGAACAAACAGCTGGCAGGCATTTCACAAGACACCCCACACAAGACCACACATACACATCGCATGACAACAAAGCCCAGATAAGCAGACATATTTGCATATGTGTGTGTGTGTGTGTGTGTGTGTGTGTGTGTCAGTGTATGCACGCGTGTGTGTATATCTGCATACCTGAAAAATGCATCTCCTCAAAAAAAAAGTATAATTACACGTCCCATCCCTTCATTCATTACCTCCCCAGACCACATCACACTTTCCTTATCTTACTCTTCTCCTTGCTTTGATCTTATCTGTCTGGTCTTGTTTTTTCTTAACCTAGTACTTGTAGGCTATGTCATGCATGGGCGTTTTAAAGATACTGAAAATATTTGTTTTACACCTAGTGGCTTTGATGAAGCTTGTTTTGCTCTGGACGATTAGCTAGCAGGGGTTTAGCTAGCAGGGTTTCCACTAACATAAAAAACAATACATAGTCGTGCTTCCCATACCCAGATCTGCTGTAGGCTAGCCTATACCGTGCAGCGTCACCATGCAGGTTCCGACACTTCCCCCCTCTGCTAACCAATTTCCTGCGGGAAACATAATGTAAATAAGCATGTATGGTATGTACTGTAGTGTCTATATGTGTCGAGCCAGACAGTCATAATTAAGCCAACTCACAGAACCTGTTCTGCTCTGAGAATGCAGAGATGTGAATGACATGAGTTCCGTTCAAGACCATCACTCCCAACAACAGTCTGACATTCTTGGCAACATAACTCAAATGCAGTTTGTGATTTGAGACACAGTTGAGGCCAAGGATTGACAAGGCCTTGGCAGTGACACATGTTTAGCCAACGAGTGAGAGGATTTCACCAGTTGTTGAAGTCATCCCTTTTAGTGACTGATGAACACAGAATAATCAATGTCTGAGAGTATGTGTGAGCTAATGTTCGCTGATCGTTAAAGCCTATGTATACGTCAATAGCATCTAACATTACACTACGCCAACATGAAGCGAGAGAGATGGCTGTGAGTGTGAGCTAAAATAGGCAACAAATAAGAGGGCATGAGAGACCAGACACACTTTCAAGATCACGCATAGCACAGCTGACACAGGAAGTGTGAAACACCAAGTGGGGAGAGAGAGAGAGAGAGAGAGAGAGAGAGAGAGAGAGAGAGAGAGAGAG
>OMKK01032370.1:13102-28268 GCA_900302305.1 Polymixia japonica | reverse complement strand
GTAGGAGAACAGGCTAGGAACATCATCGTCCATGATCTCCATCTTGCGGCCCTTGAACTCTCCCACCTCGTACAGGCAGATCTTGTGCTTCTCGGGGTCCTGGGAGAAAGAGAGAGAGAACATTGGGTTAAAGGGTGGTCTGGAAAGAAGTGGAAAGAGAGAAAAGGACAGTGAGAGGGAGTGAGATAGCTCTTGCAGCTAGTGATATCATGTTAAGAGAGAGAGAGGAGATGGAGGGATGGAGGTGAGGAGACCAGGAGGAGAGGAGTGCGTTTCTTACCATGCGGACAGGCCTGAAGGACAGCAGGTAGTCGTTCTTCTGGCAGTTGCTCCAGGAGTCCCAACGGGGGTACTCTCCCTTCTCCAGGATGTACATCTCACCACAGAAGTTCATCTGCTCGAAGCCCACGAAGCTGGGGGGAAACGCAGGAGATGGACGGAGAGGAGATTGGTGTTACTATCCTGTAATATGTACCTTACTAGCCATCCAAAGCCACCAGAGTTACAGGAGAAATCACTCTATTCACTGCACCATATACAGTTTTGACTATTAACAGCAGCAAATAGAGCTGTCATATAATACTATAGTACCTTATTTATGTGAGAGTGACTCTAATCATTACATTTACTAATAATACAGGTTCTGACCCTAAATTTTAACAGCAAAGCTTTGTGCTTGACTTACGGTCCGCACTCAACGCGCAGGGAGCGAACACGGTCCATGCCCATCTCGCAGACATTCATGCACTCGTTGCTGATCTCGATCATACGACCCTGGAAGTTCTCCTGGTCGAACACGTACATCTGCCAGGGGAGAAGAGCATGCTGATGAGCCAGTACGGCCAGGGCAAGGCTCCGCTGTATCGTGTAACTAACTATATGTGGACATAGCCTCCCATAGAGCCACTGTTATTGCTATGTGAATCATTGCTTTGCTATATGTTAAGTTAGTTCATTGCGTAATAGATAATAATGTTAGGTTAAATAGACTGCGCTGAACCATTTGTCAGTCTTTTGCGATACATGGTGTAGTAGTTTCAGTCCCATGTGAGAGCCACCCACCTTGTAGGCCATCATTCCCATCTCAGACTTCTTGCTCTGGGCAGCCTTGCCGTCGGTCTGAGAGGCAGACTTGGCCTTATCTCCAGTGGACATGATTGCTGCAGAAAGTAAGGGAGAAGAAGAAAGAGAACGTGAGCTCATGTGACAAATTCAATCTGCGTTTCCGTGTGTGATCGCATGAAGACATGAAGTAGGAATGAGTGATGGAGGAGAGGTTAACCATGGAGAAACATTAAAAACAACAAATAGAGTAAACTATCTATCTGGTGTAATCTTTGCAATCTACTCTCCCCCACACCACCTGGTTTGTATCTGTTCATACCCGCAGGTGTATGTCTCTGTGTACCTTACCTGTATGTGTATTTGATGCCTTTACCGAGCGTCACTCTGAGAGTGTGTATGGCTCAGAGTGCGCCCCTCCCTTTTATACGCTGGCGCCCACAGGAGAGGGATTAGGCAGAGAGAAACAAACCTGCTGAGGTCAGAGGCACGAGACAATAGAAGCTCCACATCATCAAAGAGGGACGGGACAGACAGAGGGGTGGAGAGAGAGAGTATAGGTCTACTGGATGGGCGAGAGAAGTACCAGTGACAAAGTTTGATAATGACGATGACACAAGTCAGTGGAACATTTACAGACTTATGTTCCCAACCTTAGATTTGAGGATGTCTTTTACAGTTTTATCTGTGGTGAATGACAACAAATTATAATATATTGGGTCTATGAAGGAAGAGGCATTGTAAACACACTGTCCATTGCAGGCTAGGCTTCTTGTAGTAGTTAGTGTAATCCTATCAATGAAATCTAGTATTTTGAGTCTTGAGTTTCAATTGTTTCATTGCAGTGCTACTTGTTATTAAAATATCTATTCTATTAAAATATATAAGTCTCAAAATGATTCACCTCATGTTGAAAATATTTACCCAATAACAATGCCAGAGGCTTGACTACTCTCACATATACAGTGTAGAAACAACTTACTATCATTATAGCTATGGAAATGTTTAGCTTAGTTTAGATTTCGACAGTCCTGTTAAAGGCGACTTTATTGATACAGATATTATCAGTAGTCGGCATTTAGTGTAACTTGTCCAACATTTGTTACATGAATCACATAATGAAGCGTGAACTAGGTGACCCGCACACCTGTATGCAGGTGTGTGCGTGCGTGCCCGCGCGCACGTGTACACGCACATTTACGGGATTATGCGCGCGGGTATACGCGTGTGCGCGAGTGTGCGTTTGGGCGACAACGAGATCATATTGTGTGAATGAGAGGGGAAAAAATTACAGTTTTTCTTTGCTTTCGGACATTTCTGTACATTCAAACAGCCATAGTATTTCCCTGTTCCCAGTAGTGCCTCTCTGCATCGGCCTTAATCCTCACATTCTCCACCGCTATCCAGACCTTTTGTGCCCGGACACACGCCGGACTGCTGACCGGGGCGCGAACATACCGGAGCGCCATTGTTCTCCCCAGAAAACAGAGCGCAGTCAGAAAGGAGCAGCTCTGTGCGGGATGTGCTGAGCTGGCGGGGCGGAGCGGGTATCACACAATTGAGCGGACCCCCGGGAGACACCGGGAGCGCGCTTCGCTTGCCAATGTGTGCAAACGGGCGGAAGACGTCCCGTGGAGCGCTCCCGCCGAGCCCGCGCTGTGGACGCGCACTGGGCGGGCGCGCGCCTGGCCGGGAGGTATAAAAGCGAAGCGCCAGGTTCTCTTAGAGCTCTACGCGAGACAGTTGTTAGGCGCGTGCCACCCCCGAGCTCTTCGAATAAGTGCCAAATCTAGGTAAGGTTCCTATTCTGTGCGTTTAAAACAAGCCAGGGACAGATAGTCAGATATTATTGGGCTTATTCAAGGAGCTTTTAGCCATATCATTGAAAATCAACAAAGCACTCAACATTTTGACCCACCAGTACATCACATTTCTGATAGACATGTGTTAGTGATTTAAATCCAATGTATGACTGAGATATTACTGGGTTGTTGTTTTTTTTACCAATTAATGTTAGACCAGCCCCATTATTTTGTTTTATTATTCCATGGTAGATTTATATAAATATGGACGATTTTATGACTACCTGTGTAATCTGGAATAGTTTGAGGTTCATGGGAAGTTCATTTTACAGCTGGCATTGGATTGGGCATTAAGGTCAGGGCACTAACACTTTATTCACAGTTTGAACCAGTGGTAAATGAGTAGTAAATACAGCCATTTATTCAAGTTATTAAGAAAATCCAGCACAATCGAACATATTACTTTGTGTATTACTTTGTGTATTACTTTGCGGAGAGCTGGGCACTGCTGAATTTTTGTTGTAGTTTATTTAAAGGATATTTTCTCTTTTCTCCTACAATGTTTCCACCCCAATCGTCTTGCCTCCTTCCAAACCCCCTTGCCTCCTTCCTCGCCTGCTACCTCAGGAGAAAAGATGTACAGAACTACAAGGTCCCCAATGATCCAGCCACTGGTCAACTCGGGAATGGGCATGGCTCCTTTCTTCAAGGTAAACACAGAGTCAACTGTACACACAGAGAAACGCGCCCTGTACTTTACACATAGTCCAAAACCTGAATGTTAGAACAGTAGCATATGTATGAAATGATCTGTGCATCCCTCTCTTGATGTTCAAAAGGGTGTGGAAGAATAATCAATGCCAGCGTCTTGACAATCACTTCCTCTGCTCCTTCCTTCATCCTTGGTCTCCTCCTCTCACTGTCTGGCTCTGTCTCCAGGTGACTGTGTTTGAGCAGGAGCACTTCCAGGGCAAGTGCCAGGAGTTCACCTCCGAGTGCTGCAACATCCAGGAGTGTGGTCTGGACAACATCCGTTCCATCAGGGTGGAGAGCGGAGCGTAAGTCTTCCGGCCACAACCAGACTGATTGGTGTTTTCTGTGATGTAGTGACAAATTGTCAGAAAGTGGTACCTCTGTAGCTTTTAACGTAGTCCACACACACTCCGCTGTAGCTCAGTGGGTAGACTGTGGTGCTAAACTGGTATTTACGTTATTTAAGAGCGACACCCTTCAAATGATATAAAATGATGTCAATCAACATGTAAACCCTATCCCGCCTATCTTTCTGTTCCTCCGTGCCTCCTTCCCCTTCCACACACACAAACACACACACACACACTCATCTCTCTTTCTCTCTCCTGTCTTCCCCTGTAAAGCTGGGTGGGTTTCGAGCACCATGACTTCCAGGGACAGCAGTTCATCCTGGAGAGGGGAGAGTACCCCCACTGGGACGCCTACAGCGGCTCCCTCTCCTACCACGTGGAGCGCCTCATGTCCCTGCGCCCCATCTACTGCGCTGTAAGTCTCCCCACCCCCCGCCAACACTGTCTTTGCGGGTACGTGTGGCTACTTTGTGGACGCTAACCCAAAGGTTGCCGATGGGCTTCGCCTACTTATCCAAAGATCAGTCGATAATTATGCCAGAAACCAAAGGTTAGAAATGATAGGTGAATGCTTGTTCGTTTGGCTGTCTGACATATTTGCGTAACGCTGCACCTCTCCCCCCGTCCTCCAGTCCCACCAGAGCAGCCGTATGATCATCTTCGAGAGGGAGAACTTCATGGGCCGCAGTGTGGAGCTGTGCGACGACTATCCCTCTCTGCAGGCCATGGGCTGGATGATGCCTGAAGTGGGCTCCATGCATGTGCAGTGTGGCGCGTAAGTTACTTGTGTTAAACTGAGACGCTCACAATAAACGTATACGATGTACAACACTAGAATTTCTTATTAGCACGGATGAAATGACAAAAACAAAACATAGATGAAAGCTCCGAATGCATAAATAGATAATCCCAGTACTTATAATAAGTCATGTAACTCCTAATGCAAATCCTATTCCTTTCTGTGTCCCCTCTCTTTCCTACAGCTTTGTGTGCTACCAGTACTCTGGCTACAGGGGCCAGCAGTACATCATGGAGTGTGAGAGACACAGTGGAGACTACCAGCACTGGAGGAACTGGGGCTCTCACTGCCAGACTCCCCAGATCCAGTCCATCAGACGTATCCAGCACTAAGAGGACGAAAGGCTGAGACTGAGGCCCTGGTGAAGAACCAACGGCCCACGGACAGCAACCCCCAACCCCTCCACTCCCTCTCCCGCTTCCCCTTAGCCTCATTTCTCTATATTCTCCCTACTCTCTCTCCCTCTCCAATCTTTCTTTTGCCTTGACCTGAGCAGCAACAGCTGCACCAAAACCAACTCACTACTACCACTACTGACTTACAGCCGCTCCATAAGTGCGATAAGAGACAATATCGCACTGTTTAAGCACAGGGATAAACACAAGCCACACACACACACTGACATGACTGACTGTTAACACAGTGTCTTTTTATTTGGTTAGAAGGACCTACACACACACATTCACACACACCTGCGCTGTACTCTTGTCTAAGCACACCTGGTCAGCTCACCTACGTCAGGCTGGGAATAGTACTGCCCCTCACAGTGCTGGAACCCAATGAGAGGGGAGAGGTAGCTCCAAAATGGCGCCACGTCCAAACTGGTCCTTCCCAGTTGCACTTGGCCCTCCACTCCTCAGTGCAGCAGGGAGTGTGACTGAGGCACGTACTGCAGTGCAGCTCAGATGTGTTTTGCTGTTCTGTGTAGGAGGTTGATCCACAGGTCGATAATTAATAAACTCATGTTCACTTGACATACTCTTGTTCTATCATTTATAGGTGGGCTCTATGCCGTCATTAAAGTCATAAAGTGCACGTGTTGTCATCACTGAGTGTGTGAATGAATGCCTGGTAATTCCTGTTTTGCATGTTCCCTGTTCCCTTCTTTAAATAAATGAGAAATACATAAGGAAAGTGGGTAATCCACATTCCCTTAAAATGTGTTTTTACGTTCTAAAAAGTTATTGTGGTTATAAGGCTGATCTGTCCAAAAAAATAAAAAATAAATAAATAATCTGTTTGTCCTGCTACACTAAGCAGACAGCAAGTAAGGTCCTACAGTAAAGAAATTGATAGAAACTAAATCATGGGCCTAGTTTTAGTGATCTGTCTGCGAGGATACTTCACTACTAATTCATAACGGTATATTTCGTTTATTTAACATTATTAATGGTGAAAACAATAGAAGTGATTCACACGAGGAAGTGGTAGGAAATGATTTAATCTAGAAATCTGCTAAGAAAACTGACAAGTGCTGTGATGAACAACAACAAACACAAAAACGTAACATCGACACAGTTTAAAAAAAAGTCAGATGACAGAAGACGAAACGTCACAGTCAAACAGAGGCTGATGACATAGTTACAGTCGCATTCACAACCAATGAAAATTCTTCCAGTAGTGGTACAGAAACTGGATTTTAGCAGCAAATCGCTTCCTAACCATTTTTTTTGTGTGGTTCGGCATTTGTTTTCACCATGTCAGTTAAAGCTGAAAATATTTGCTAAACAGTCACAAATGACTAAACGTAACAGTAATAACTTTTTTTTTAACAGCAACAGCAATAAATTTACAGTTCTCAATTGTTTCTCAGAAGTTGATACCAAGAATACCATTATCAAGAGTATCACGTCCGACAGTTTGAATACATATATTCAACTCAGTAACTGCACGTCAGGCCTGTTGTTTCTGTAACCGATTAAACTCACATTAGCTTCGTCATGGATCATCGTTTGAAACAGACTTTGCCTCTTGGTCTGAACAAATGGCTAACTTCTTGGTCAAAACTCTTCTCTTCCTGCGCAGAGGTGGTAATGGAGAGGAGGTAGAGGAGCTCATGTGTTTGTCAGTCTATCTGCATGCAGGGTCAGAGAGAGAAGGGAAGGCAATTAGGACATGGAGTAACACCCAAGTATTTCTGATATAAACATGATGCTTTTTCTGGCTGAGCAAGTTTATGTTGTAGGGGTGTAACAATTCACTCAGCTCACGATTCGGTTCGACACATGATACTGGGTTCACAATTCAATACTCCTATTTTATTTTGGTCATTTCCTTTATTTTGCAAAAAGTTCTTACCAGACTGCCTTCGTTAAAAACATAATTTCACTTAAAATCCCAACAAAATGTATCAAATCAGATTTCACTTAAAAATAAACATACCACTTATATTTGAAATTAAATACTTGCATTGGTTTGTCATTTTCTCGCCATTTTCAAATGTTTTGTTTCACCATTCCAAATGTATTGACATATGAACTTTGACAGTTGATTGGACAGCTAAGGTACTCGTACGGACCCCACCAGGGGTCAGAGGAGAATATTCTGATAAATTGTTGCCTTGAATTATTAATCCGTTCCCTCAAATGATTAATCTGTTCCCTAAAATTAGTAATTTGTTCCCTTGAATTACTAGTAATGTGTGCCCTCAATTTACTTAATTTGTTCCCTCAAATTAGTAATTTGTGAGTTAAATTTTCTATATCTCCATTCATTCCGTTTTCCCTATTCAATTTCGACACACTCGTTATGGACCGCTTGGATTTAATAGTGAGTTTGGACTGAAATACCTGGATATATTGCGGGTTTTGGCTGTTAAACACAACATTGTTTTGTCTTTGAAATCCCTTAAACGTATTTTATAGAAAAACAGATTGTTTCGTCATAAAAACCTTAATGATACTCAAACTGATTTAAAGTATGACAGAGCATCCTCTATTTCCACTTCCTCCTCCATTTTCTTGCCAACATTCGATCACTACGGCCAGTGAATGTCAGGGTCAACAACAAGTCAGTCAAGCAAACCTGAGATTATGCCCATTGCGCGATCAATGTTTCAGCTTCACAATGTTTCAGCTTCACAATGCCCATCGTCATATTTTTGAATCGTGAAATATTGTGCCATGGTGCATTGTTACACCCCTAGGATGTTGCTTTGCTCAGATATCCCCTGCTGTGTGTGTGTGTGTACCATTAACAAACTAACCTAACTCACAGCAGAGAAGACAGCAGGCCATTCAACAGAGCAGTCCTTCTAGTCCAATAACATCAATCTCCTCTCCCTCTCCCTCGTCCTCCTCCTCCTTCTCATGTTCTAACACATCTGCCCAGATGATGGGCAGAGGGTCAGGGAAGGGGCTGGTCCCTCCAATCACATCCACTTCCTCCTCCGAGCTTCCTGTTGACCCCAGATTGACCTCTAGAGCCGAGTGTAAAGGCTGTGACGTGGGAGCCTTCACTGTTCCAAAATGTGACAGAGCCGGTGTCTTCCTCTGTCCATCTGGTGAGCTCCGGTGGTGGGTGAGGCGGTGGTCCTTTTCTGCCCAGTGTCCACAGTTGTCCTCATCTTCCAGCACATCAAAACTCTGGTCAGAGTCTCCATCTACAATGAACACATCTTCACCGCTGCTTATCCCCCACTCCACCTCCCTCCGCCCCCCACTCCTTTCCACGTTCTGCCCTGTCTTTCTGAGTTTGATTTTGATTTTGGCCCAGGCCATTTTTTCGTCTTCTTGAGCTGTGTCCACCTCTGGCAGCACCTGCCATCCTTCCACTGTTTGTCTTTCCTTCTTCTTCTCCATGTGCTCACCTCCATCACGGTGCTCCACGGGTTCCAGCTCAGCAGTGGAGACTGCAGCCCTTAGACCACCACCATCAACTTTGACCTCTGGCAGGGTGCAGGCCAGTTGGCTGGCGGGAACTTGATGTCTCCCTGAAAGTGGCTCCTCAACAACCGACATGGTCTGCTGAGACATAAACCTTAACTTTAATAATGTAGACAAACACAAACCCACACAAACGGAAATTGGAAATACCTTAACTACTCTCTGGTACAGAACAGATGGTTGGGTTAGGTATACTTTCTCCATACTTTAAAAGTACTCAAATCCAGCTGTGAAAAATGTTAATGCTCACCATGATGTGCGGTGCTAACCTACTCCTGATTGGGTAAGTCTTCACTGTCCACTTCACTGAATGTTTTTTATTGGGCAGGCTCTTCACTGGGGTTTTCACTGATGGTGGGCTGGTCTTTGCAGGTTGGTCTTTGCAGTCTGAACCCAAGACTGTTTTTGTGGGACTCTGGGACATGAGGACAAATTATCAGCAGTTTTTGTTTTTAATTAATTGTGGTTCAACTTTTTTAGGCTGTGGAATCAATGTTTCCCCTTACAGATTAATATGAATTATCATATATATAATTAACTTTTGCTTGATTGTGTAAAAAAAATATAAGCAGACAACTAATGCATTGCCAGAGTGGGTTGAAAAGTTTCTCACCTCTACTTTCAGATTGTGGTACCTAAAGTTATGGGTGGCGATGCGTGTCTTCGTCCCTGGCAGTGGGCCGCTCCTCTCCAGAGTCAGCTCAGGCATCTGCTGTGGATTCTGTGGAACCTTCCGTCCTTCCTTACACACATTTCTGGTCTTCTCGTTGCTCGTGCCCACAAGCCTCCTCGCCTTTACCCTCCACGCTGAAAGCACTCTCTGTTGTTTTCTTCTCTTGACCAGGGGTTTGGCTGTCGTTATAACGTCGCTCTGAGCTTTGGGTGGCTTGTGCGGACAAGTGGAGTTCTTGCAAAGCTGTGTCGTGCTTGGTAGGGTTTTGGTGCATGCTTTTTCTGTCTCCTGCAGTTTGGTGAGTCTGACTACCACTGGTTGCGCTGGAGTGCTCGTTCTCCCTGTGCTTTGCCTTCTTGTCAGAACTCTCTGCTCTTCCTCCTCCCTCTCTTTTATAACCACACCATGGCCGGGGGGGAGAGCGGCAGGGGCTGGAGGCGGTGTAGGCGGGGGCTGTGCGCTATTTCTAAGAGGAGAAAGCAAAGATGGAGGGGGTTGTGTGCGTACGACCGGTATGGACGTGTGCAAGGCTGGTATTACTGCCTGTGCTAGCTGGTGAGATTTGGACTCCCTGAGGCCGGTGTGAGGCAGCGGCTGGCTGCTTATCGTCTTGGCCTGTGTGTCGCTCTGACCAGCCTTCTCTAAGCCTGCCCCGGAACTGGCAACCTGTTGCTCAAAGGACTTAAGGAAGTGGTCCAATATGTCGGTGAGCTCTCCCTCTTCCTGCTGCTGCTGCAGCACCAGCACCTCATAATTTGCAGGAATGGAACCGCCTACCCCCGTCGCCACGGCAACCGTCGTTGTCGAACCGTGAACACCCAAAGTTGCGTCCGGATGACTAACGGTGACACAATGCTGCCGTCGATCCTGTTGGACCGACGAGTCATCAGAGGGAGAGATACAACTGATGGCATTGGTTGGATGAGGATGAGGATGTGGACGCTGGGCGCTGTAGTTGTTGCTGTTGTTGTTTGGTAAGATGTCAAGGCCCATCATGACCTCCTCCAGTAGACGATCAATCTGCTCCACCTGGTCCTCCTGGGCCAGTGGGGGCAGAGGGAGGGCAGTGGTGTGGAGCAAGGCCGGTGCTGCAGACACATAGGGGGGAGGAGACTCTGAGGGAGGGCTGGTGGTAGGTGGGTTTACTGGAGACTTATTAGTCTGAAGATTGTACAGCTGCAGGGGCGAAGAGGCCAAGGGAACTGATTCTACCCTGCGCCTCTTGCTCACTGGGAAACCGTCCTGGAACAGAGGAAAATGGAGGGTTTTGTTTAATGATTGATTAATATTGATTGTGTACTGAACTCTGGGAATTGTCTATCAAACGCTCAACAGCTATGGAAAGTTACGGATTATCCCTTTAAATAATTGAACTGTTGGTAAGTATGGAGTAACCTCCATAGTGTAGCACTATCATGGTTGACATTCTTTTTTGGGGGGGTTTCTGCTATTTTAAAAGCATGCTGTGTGTAACAGCCCCTCAAAAAAACATTTCACAAGATTGAAGATGATTTTGGTGTCCAATTGTTTTATAGAGCTAATCGCCGTGAAAAAAAACTGGCTGTGTCAAATCTGTCATACAGGAGAGTGTAGTGATAGTGTCCCTAACCTGGGTGAGTTGCTGTGTTCCGTTCTGTTGGGCCACGCCTCTCCTCCTTCTGTGCCCCTTGGCTCTGCCCCTCTCGCTGTGTGGCATCTCTTCCGTCATTTGGCTGATCTCCCACAAACTGCCACGCCCCCTTCTCTTCAGACAAATCTTGATGGGCTGCATCATCTCTCTGGGCTTCGGGTAGAACTTCCTGCCAGTGACTCCTCCCCCTTTACCCGTCCTGGAGGCCTGCAACCCGCACCTCTTCATCCAGTCCTGCTGAGGCACCACCACCACCTCCTCCGTTTCCGCTGTCTGCGTTGCTCCCCTCCCCCTGCCTGCTGTGGTTGCCCGGGGTCTCCCTCTCGCTCTTCTCTCTCCGGTCCCAGCCTTCCTGGCCCGTCCTGCTCCCCTTCCCCGTCTTCTCCCGGCGCGCCTCCTGCCGGAGCCCTCCTCCTGGCCCGGGTTCAGGAAGTAGCTGATGAATGCTGGGATGTTTCCCTCAAACTGCTCAAATCCCTCCCCCATGACCTGTGTTCCTGCCCCTGGAAGTCCCGCCCCCCAGCTCTGGAGGTCAGTGGCTTCGCTCACTTGACTTGAACCTGCCACAGACACATATCCGGAGGGGAACGACGGAGGAACGCCAGAGGAGTAGGACAGCGGAAGGACAAAGATGGGTGTGCATCCAGCTGCGGTGGCATCCTCAGTAGGGCCGATGAGAACAGGGTTGAGGGAGGGAGCGTGATGCACTGGAGTTTGGCTCCTGTCCGGTGGACATAGGAGGGCGAGAGGGACGTGATGGGGGAGGAGGTGGGGTTCCGGAGCTCCTGAGCTCTGGATGGCAGTCAAATCAACGGTCTGAACGGGGGCTGCTGGGTGAAGAGGGTGAGCAATGCTCATCTCCACCTCACCCATTTGGGTCTCCTTGTCTGAATTTGTCTCTTTCCACAGGAGAGTGCTCCCATCTCTCACCTCTCTCCTCCACTCTCCCTCTCTCACTCCACTCTTCTCTCGTGTCAGCGGCTCTGTCTGCACTCCCACTTCCTTTCGCTGGCCTCCTTCCTCATTTCCATCCTCGCCGTCTTTTTGTCGGACCTCCACAAGCCCATGGATGCCCAGCACGGCTGCGGCAGAGATAGCCTCTTGCCTCTCCCTCTCTCCCTCTCCCACCATCTGTCCGGAGTACAACAGGCCCACCAGCCGTATCAAGGTGCGGGCTCTAAGAGCCTGAAACTCCAGTACGTTTCTCTGTCCGGTCGGGGGTGAAGGGCCCGAGGACAGGGCACACAACAGCTGGGGGCTGAAGGCCGAGAGGACGCAGCTGTGTGCTGGCACTGACACACCTGAGAGGCAAATAATTGGGATGGACAATGTGAAACCCAATATGTGTTAGATATAGACATGCTTCTGTAATAAAAGGCAGTCCACACAGACAAAGTAATAATAACAATAACAAACACAGCAATACAGCCCATGACATATAGATAGAGCGTCAGTGTGTCCCAATGTGGACACCTTGGCCAAATCTGGACAATCACACTCTGATGTCGTTTCTGGTCTTTTAGTGTACATTATACGAAGTGACCACTACTGAAAGGTTGTAAAGCATACATATTTAAGAAACTAAATATTACATTTCATAAGTATACATAGGGTATTTAGACATCTAAAGATGAAGAAAGTTACGAACTTGGACAAGATCGAACAGAATGAAACATCTGACTGACGTCTCCGGGTTTGGCCAAGCCTTTCACATCGCTAAAATATGGGCGCAGATTTATTTATGGACAATATAATAAAATAAGTTATTATGGTAAAAATGATATTTGGTTTTAAGACAGACTAAGCTTCAATAATTTGTGAGAAGATTTGTGAGAAACTTAAATGGAAACATAAAATTGTATCCACCGTTGATCGTGGCCACATTTGGCCACACTTCTGTTGTCCTTGACAAGTGTAGTCAAGTTCACAGTGCATGTAATCAGTATGTAGTTGGGCTCCATACCTTCTGCCTCAAGCACAGTGTCACAGAACTGGTTGCAGCGCTGCTGTCTCTGCAGCTCAGCCAGCAGCAGGGGTTCGAACCCAAGTCTCTGGTACTGCCACATCTCCCCATCCACTTATGGGGTTAGATTAAAAAAAAATGGTGGGAGGTTTAAAGAGAATGATGAGAATTTGCATTTGAAGTTGGATACGAATATGTATTAAGCAAACTTGTTAAATTCTAATTCTCATTCTAATTAAGTCAAATCAACAGGAAAGCACCATGCTTCAACACACACCAAGTAGACTGGAAACCTGTATCATGCTTTGGGGCGTTACCTAATAGGTTAGCACGACTGGCTAGCAAACATCTAGCTATTCACTGTATAGCTGAGGAGCAATAAAGCAAGACTGACAAGTGTTAGCTACTCATGTTAGTGCACCTGTTTATGTTTATGAGCATCACTTGAAGATGGTTAGCAAACATTTTGCAATGTATACCTCACAGCAAAAACGTGGTCTATTTTGAGTGAAGTCCCTATAGCTGCATGTCTCCCTGGTAGGTCATCACTCACCGTGTCACACTCACTGGTTGAACTTCTCCATAAACTCCTTCCTTCAACGTTAAAACGAGACGAGGTTGCAGCTTCGAGGTTGTACAGTTACATACGCACAGACTTTTAAATGGTTTGCCAAAATTGACGTTAACGGGTAGTTCTCCTCCGTTTACAACTTTCACTTGACATGTTGTGTCTGGCATTCCCTTTTCAATTTAGTGAGGTCATTCATTGGTCAACGTGGCCATCGTCCAGGTAAACTGCAGTAAAGCGGTTTGCCACTAGGGGGAGCGGATTGTCATCATAACTTTACACTTGAGTCTGAAAAGGGGCAATAAGCATGTGATCTTTGCTAAAGGCAAGGCAGCCACATTTTTTAATTAAAACTTTATTCATAAATGTTGCACTCTTATCTTTAACACAGCTTTCACAAGTATTTTAGTGTGGATAATAAAGCTTAATGTGTAGGCCCTAGTTATAGACTACTTTATAGACACTTGGACAGAAAACACTGGAAGGAAACTGGATTAAGAAATTAGAACATTGTCAAAAATCCAATTACAGTCCTGCGCAGATTTATGTGTAATTGTGATTTGCCAACCTCCAAGTGATAACTAGCGCTAGGGTCTTTTAAATGGGACAGGTAAAGAGGGACACAATTATAGAACCAATCAACACAACCCAAAGGAAACCGCAGGTTCAATCAGTCTTTTTATAAAAGCTTCCAGACCTGGCAGAACCCCCTGAGAGTATGTGGTTCTAGATTCCACACAGGAAAAGAAAGCCAGTCAGACTGTGCCACTTTGAGGCAGAAAAAGTTTAATTTTGGAATTAAATAGTTTCATTCCTTGTATGAAGGTCAAAGGGATCTTGCTCTGTGGATGAGGGGATTGGGCTAAACAGCTTGGTAGGGGATGTAGTAAGGTGTTGGTTTGGATCAGGCTTGGGCCAACGCTCGTTGAACTTGACAAAGAAGAGTGGGTCTGTGAAAGGCCCTCCATAGACAATGGTCTGTAGCAGGTAGACGAGGGCCACAACCAGAGAGCTGATCAGAAAGAAAGGGATGAAGGGTCTCAGGTGGTGCCAGACCACCCCTATCCCGTAGCCCAACCCGGTGAGCCCGCTCTGCTTCCCCGTGTGGGAGGTACGACGGGAGGAGCCGGGGTTCGGAACCCCATCGTGGAAGTCATCCTGTGTCTCTGAAGAGCACTGATCATCAACGCTGAGGGAATCCATCGTGGAAAACAGAACAACATGGAGGACTTCGTAAAAGGTCCCAGTATTCTTTTACTCTGTAGTCCTTATTAGGTCCACCAGAAATGAACTATCAGGATCATAAGGACAAACTTGTTGCTGTCATGTCTCAATACAGAATCCACCAAAAGCATGTTTGGCCTACCTTGTAGTACATGTTAACAGACCCGTGTAGACAAGCGGTGACCCTTAAAATGTGTCTGGCTTGCGGCGTTGAATCTTGACAAATTGGCGTAATGAAATCTTCACAAACACGCCTCTCTGGGCATGTGCTATATTCCTTTGGTCTTAAATCCTCCTCGCCGTTTTCCCAGTTCTCATGTGCCTACGTACCCAGGAATTAAATGACGGTGATCCTATTTGAGCCTCAGAGAGAGACAGACTGATAGAGAGAGAGAGAGAGAGAGAGAGAGAGAGAGAGAGGCAGAGCAAGGGAGCCCTAAATAGATGTGGTACCAAGT
>OMKK01032370.1:0-12851 GCA_900302305.1 Polymixia japonica | reverse complement strand
TGCATGCATGTCACTTTTTTTTTCCAGGAATCTTGAGCAGTCATTTTTATAAATTCTTAAATTAAAGGCCCTTAAAAGCTTTCTTATCATTAGGTTACATGGACATATTAGCTCTTTTCTAAATCTCTAGGAGGTTCTTTGTAGTCTAGTAATTTAGTATGGCAGTCATACTCTTGGCCTCTTTTAAGCCACATTTTTTGTGAGATATGGTCAGGCATTTTGGTAACAAATTGTTTGTATTCAGTCTCAGACCCATAGTCACCCGTCAGCCTTCATCATTCACTCCCATTGGCTTGGCCTTGCATGCCCAGACCTCCCTCTACACTTTGTAGTAGCATTACTGCTAGTTATGTAAAAACCTCTAGTTTTAGTGCAGCCCCCGCTAATGTCTATGTTTACAGTTTGAAACGTATAAAGTTACAGCTCACAAAATCGTGTTATGACCTCCACACTTGGACACACTTGCAAAGGCCTTGTGATCTAGCAGCTGCATTTTGATTACATAGTCTGAAGTAGTGAGACACATGGAATACTGTCAGACCTTGATATGGGGTAGAGGGGACATTGAGACACCCTAGTCCCCAAACA
The DNA here is from genome assembly GCA_900302305.1 of Polymixia japonica. Classification (NCBI taxonomy): domain Eukaryota; kingdom Metazoa; phylum Chordata; class Actinopteri; order Polymixiiformes; family Polymixiidae; genus Polymixia; species Polymixia japonica. The sequence continues at coordinate 12,263 of OMKK01032370.1, read as the reverse complement.
ACCCCTCCATATTCTTTTGACTCCTATAGAGACTCGTAAATAAACATAATAGCCAGCAATGCACATCCTCAAACATACACATATACATACATACCAGTATACTCTCAGCATCAGTGTCTAAACACGTAGTGATGAAAGTCTGGAAACTGAGAATGTCAACATCGTCTTTAACTGTCTTCTAATGTGTCAGAGTCATGTTCCCCAGTTTAAAGGCTTAACGTCGGCATGAGAAGCAGCAAGACCAGTGTGGTCGAAGGTTTGGAGTTTGGAGACAATCTTTTGGCAAGAAGATTTATAATGTTGCAAGAATAACAGGCCTTCAGGAGGAGTGCATAACAAAAGCTTAATACAGCCCACTGATGTTCGGGTGTGAATATCTGTCTAAGTGTCAAGTGCGTGTGTATGTAGTTTGTTTGAAAGAGTGAGGGTCATATTACTCAGATGGGCAGACTGCATTAGATGTGTTCATCTACGCGATACAATGCCCATCCCCAGCAAGCACGCACACACACATTAAGAATCACACATGGCCTGTACACACATTCCAAGCCACACCATCAAATCTTGTCTAAGAAAAGCTCTTTATTTATAAAAACAGTATTGCCAGTTACATACTTTTACTGAAAAAAGCAAATTTTCAGAGCCAAGGCAGGTATGAATGGTAGATCATAGTTTTTCATGGATAGGCAATATTACAGATATACTGAGTGTATAAAATAAAAAACAAAGATGATTGGTCTCTTTTGCCATTAAAACAAATTAGTGGTAAAAAAAAAAAAAAAAAAAAAAAAAAGATTAAAAAGAATTGCATAATGCTCTCACCCACCACTCCCAAATATACCAACCCCTAAAAAAGAAAAAAAAAATAGACACAAAGTGAAAATACAAAGGAAAAAGAAATGGACCATGTATAAAATGTGCTTTTCGTTTTGCCTACCCAAGACTCTTAAGTCACACATCTCTTTGTCTGTCTGTCCAAACTCGAGTCTCCTCTGAGTGAAAAAGCCTCCCAAATGTCTTTTTCATAAGACTGTTCAACCTCCTATTAAACAAATCCCAAAGTACACATATTCCAGGCTACATTGCAATTAAAACTGGGTAGTGTGTTTTTTTTTTTAAACCAACAACCCCATTTCAGGGAAACCCTCAGCATTGTCCAGAGTCCACAGGATGCTCAGAGTCCTCTCTGAAGTGTTCATCGCTGTCTGAAGAATCAACACTTTACCCCTCTCCAGGCTTTCTGTGGTGTAGTTCTTTTACAGCAGTCAGGAATGGTTTCTATTTTCTTAGAGAGTAGAGTTCTGGAATTTATCAGTGGTTTAAGTATTGTACTTCAGAGTAGTGTCACTCCCATTTTAGTATCAAGGTTGAAGCGATAAGCACGCAGCCAGTGTCTGTATCCACTTGTGTAACTAGTGTCTTGTAACTAAAACCATCTCCAGACATAAGAGGGTTAAATCCCGGCAGCTCAACTGTCATTTCTTTCACTGGGGAAGGAAAAAAAACAAAACAACAAAAGAAAACAACAAAAAACAGACAGTTGCAAAAATTAAGGTCGAACACAAAAAGAGGCAGTTGATACATTGTCACTAACAAATGAAAAAACAAATATTGTCACAAGAGTAAGAAAAAAAAAAAGAATTGCTGAAAATAAACAATGTGTTGTTTTGCAGGTCTGATCCTTGACACACAATCACTCCCACGTGCACACACTCATTCAAAGGTCCATACCCCCCCCCGATACACGCACACAGGTTTATTGTATGACAAATATACACACCTCCCGTCAATGCTCGCCTAACATCATGCCCATCCCCGACTAGAGCAAACTGTCTCGAGACATGAGAGTTACCCCTATACAAACATTCTGACTCTACAGGGCAGCCGCGTCCTACTGGTCCGTCGGCGTGTCCCGACCTCCCATCACAACCGATCCCAGTTACAGGGAAGATTTAAATTAATCAAATGAAACTTAAAAACAAAAACAGAAAATAATGCAGTCATCCCATGTTCTCTTTTTTTATATATACAGTATATACCCTACAGAGAAGTCTACAAACAAATGTGTGTTAGGATACAGGTGTTGGCAGCGCAACATGATTTACCTTTACAAAATTGACCGAAATGATGACAATAGCAGAACAAGCAGGATGACAACATCGCAAAATAACTGATGATTGTCAAGAAATGCGATTGCCTTTAGAGAGGAAATATAACTTAAAACAGAATATATATCTGATGCTACAGCAAATTTGTAAAAAATAATAATAATTAAAAAAAAATGGATGTGTGTGTTGTTTATCACTTAATGACTGCAACACAATCACTTTCTTTGGATGCCAATCCTCATCCTCTAATCCACTTTGTCTTGTGATGTAACGGAGAGAGAGAAAGGGAGAAGAGGACAAGAAGGAGAGAGAGAGAAAGAGAGAGGAGAGAGAGAGAGAGAGAGAGGGAGGGAGAGAGTCTGTGTGTGCCTCGGATCTTCTCTCCTCAGTAGCAGTGGTAGGGCAGGGAAGGCCCGCTCTGGGTAATGCACACGATCAGTTTTTCTGAAAGAGGAGAGCGCAATACCTCGATTACAAGGAAGTCACAAGTGCACGCACACAACCCTCCCACTCCAAAAAAAACAACAAAAAACCCCAAAACAAAATATGAGGAACACACGCACGAAACCAGGAGACAGCACAAATACTGACTGTGGTATAAGTATGGTACTCTGCACACGCAACAACGTCACTATCCTGAGGGCCGGGCGGTTTATCATCGTCATCCTGACCCTACGGGTTCTACGCCAACAGACGTTCCGCCATCCACAAGGAAGCCCTTGCAGCATACTATACCAGCATGTACACATCACACTGGGGCAGCGTATACTTCAGCACTAGCATCCGCAGGCCTCAATCAGTGTTCAATGCACCACAATAGACAGCGACCAGGTCATAAGAGACAAAAGGAAGAAGAGTATTTTAGTCCATGCAGGACAAGAGGTCAGTTGGACATACCATGCTGTTACATGCAGAGGGGGGGGTAGAGGGGAGGAGGGCTAACCATCGTAGGAGTCCAAAAGGGGCAGGGAGCCCTTCCTGCCCCCATATACCCCTCGCTGAGACACACAACCAGAGAGAGAGAGAGAGAGAGAGAGAGAGAGAGAGAGAGAGAGACAACCAGAGAAAGAGAGAGGGGGAGAGACACAACCAGAGAAAGAGAGAGGGGGAGAGGAAAGAGAGAGGGGGAGAGATAGTGAGAGTGAAAAAAAAGACAATTATCAGTAACTGTGAGGTTTAAAAGGTTGTAAATGGAAAGGTAAAACGTGAGGAATGTTAAAAGTGGTGCAGGAAAGTAAGGTTAGTGCTCTTCAGTCAACAATCCAACATGTGAATGGTCGTCTGTCTGAAGACCTACCGGTAAAGTGTCTGTGGTGTCATCCAGAGTGTGTCTCCTCTCCCTCTGGTCCAGTGTAGAGTAGGCTTCTGAGACAACGAGACAGGGAAGGAAAATTATCTTATCATATCATATCATGCGGTGCTGCTACTGCCAGCACCCATCTTTCTACATTGAGTTTGCCTTTGATAATGGCCGTCAATAATAGAACGTTTCATTTCATTATACATTTCATGTGCATTTAGTTTAGACAGAAAAACGTTAAGTGTGTGCTCAATTGTAAAAAATAAATAATAATAAAAATAAATAAATAAAAAATATCTAGAAATCCCTCTTCACTTGGCCTGGCCCAGTTTAAAAGCCATTTCCCGGGTGGGGGGGGTTTGGGTTTCTGTTACGTAATGTTGCTGGTATGATCTCAATATGACTTATCAACAGATAATTTTCACCGTCTATTTTTGCTGAGAACCACGCGCGTCACGCGGAAAAAATAGGCCTGACGCCGAAACTCTAGATGACACGCAGCTGAACCACGGCTGAGCCTTTCACGCGGGCTGTGTGGCTGCTCTGACCTGTTAACATGGGCGTCCAAATGAAAAGCAGGAGGTTCCGCGGTGCACAAGCTCCGCTCAGGTAGGCGGTGTGTCCCGGGCTCAAGGATTACGGTTAGGATTAAGCCCCAAATCCTATTTTCCCCATTATAAAATGATAACCAAGTCCTAATCTATGGATGTACTTACCAGGGCCTAGATCGTTCAGAGGAATCATGTCCCTCTTCTCCCCTACATAAAGCAAAGCAGAATCACCATTTACACATACACACAACACAAAAAAAAAACAGGCTACATGAACGTTGGGTCGAAATATATAACGATAAGTTTTAAAAAAATATTTCGATTTTTGAATGTTAACAACACATTCTAGTTTCTTAGAATGTAACATTTTGAATGTACACACACAGACCTCTGTCCAGCAGTGGCAGGGTGCTGTCTTCATAGTTGCCGTTGGCTTGGCTGGGGCCGTTAGTGGTGGTTGTGCCGGAGGTGAGGTTGACCATGAAGTCCGTCTTCTTCCAGCCGTCCTTCTCAAGGGGCCGGCGCAGCTCCTTGTGGCCCCAGACCAGCTGCAGTACCTGGCCCGCCCCCCTCACCTCGCGGTCTGAACGCTTCCTGGAGATGGGGAATAGAATGAATGGGGATGAGTGTAAAGTTGAATATTCGTAAACACTACACGTACAAAAAGAGCTAGTTTTAATATCATGCCATCATATTACACATTAAAATAATAATAATAATAATAATAATAATAAAATTTATTTATATAGCGCCTTTCATACAAGGATTGTAGCTCAAAGCGCAACACTTTAATCTCATTCAAACACACCCTCTCCTACACATACCCGTCCTTGTTGATGAGCACCAGTCTCTCGATGCCCTGCGAGGCTCGGAGGGTCTTCGCTGCCTCCAGACTGTTGCCTAGCACCTCGGAGAGCGTGCTCAGTACGGACACCACCGTCTCCTCGGACAGAGCGCGCCCAGACTGGCTCTGGCCTCCAGGCAGGTCGGCCACTAGGTGCGGCACTGCATGCTTCCCTACAGGACACAGACGGAGAGAAATGGTGAGTGAACAGTATTTGGAAAAGTTTATGTATTGTGTATGTATGTTTATGTATATGTAAGTTATATCATCTTTATTGTTGAAACGTATTTCCCCCCCCCCCAAACATGACATTTTAGAAACAAACGTGCAGAACTTTAATGTTTTCTTTATTGAAAGAACACCTAATATTCTAAGGTATACTTTTAACAATGAACTCCAAATGAGAATAACATATTCCTATACCATTATTTTGAATTTTATAGTTACAGTTGTCAACGTGCTCTAACCCAGAATCTTACCAAGAAGTTCTTTGTTGCGGTTGTCTATGGCAAGGTTCCTCAGGGCTCCCGACATGGCGCGGACCACACGATCATTACCGTGGGCCAGTAGCTCTGCCATCATGGGGAGACCCTTCTCCAGACGCACGGTGGCCCGGATATACCGACCATACTGGAGAGGAGGCAGAGACAGAGGGAATTACGACCATTATCTTACATAATACTGCTTTTCTGTTAGCAGCGGTAATTCAATTCTAGTAACTTCATAAGCTAGATAGCATCACAGACTTCATCACAGTTGACTCTGCAGAAGTTAAGTGTATTGTTCCTCTCTAACGGAGCTAAAGCACTGGACGTCCTACAAATTAGATAAAGATTTAGATGAATTCTCCTGTGCACACTGAACTCCTGGTGGAGCGACCATTTCTGTTCATAGTAAGTGTGTCTTAACTAGGCGGCCCACTTACAGTCCATCGGCCAGCACACAGGTTCTGGACGGCCCCGGCAGCAGCCTCCAGCACAGAGGGGTTCTGGCTCTCTCGGAGCAGGGAGGTGTACACGCGCACCACCTCCGGCTGGAACAGCAGCTCATAGCCTGACGTAGGGGACACATGAGAGCACAGGTTTAGACTTAGATAGTTTAACATACACAAATACTGGCACTCGACATAAAGTCACGCAAAATAAATAAATATATATTATATACAGTATATATATATATTTTTTTTTTTTTTTTTAAATGGCACTTTCAATGGCACCCTCGATTGTCAGGATTTCTGACACTGAAGCTGTAGCACTGAAAGTACTTAACAGACCATGATCTGTGGGGTACTGACAGTCTGCTGCCTTGAAGACTACCCCTCGTAGTCGAGGCGAGCCACACATACCTTTGGCAGGTGTCGTCCTCTTTGGAATGTCAACTTGGTCTGCGCTCCCGTCATCTGCATCCTTCTTTCCTGTGGATCAGAGAGGAGGAAGGAGAGAAAGAGAAGGGTTGAGTTGAACAAACCAAAGAACTGGGTCTAATGAAGTCTGTAGGGGAGTGCATTCAAACCTCCACAGCCCTCTACTCTGGTAGATGTTTAGGTTATGTGAAATGGGACCATGCAACCAGTGGTACAAGCAGTGTGACCATGCATCCTTACTTGACTGACACCAGGTGCTCATGCCTGTGTATCGGACATGTATTCAACAGTGTTAAACATCCATGTTTCCATACCAATATATTATTCTGTGTTAGTAAATCGGTGGGTGGTGCCAGACGGTGAGTGCTCAATCGCTTAAGTACAAAAGGAAGTTGGAATACACCAGAGTGCACAGACCAGGGACACTAGAACACCAAGAGGAGGCTCTTACCTTTGGCAAACCACTCATCTAAACACAGCAGAAAGAGACAGAGGAGGGAGGAAGGAAAAATAAATAAAACGCAGGAGGGAGGAAGGGCAGAGTGGTGGAATAGGAGGGAGGAGAGAGAGGAAGAAAAAGGAGGGAAAGAGTGGTAGAGTGTGAAAAACAGCAACAGGTGCTCCCCGCCACCAACAAGCTCAAACCCACCAGCCACCGTTTACCTCTGAATCAACACACACAGTGAACGTTAAAACCCCTAATGACAGCCCGGCACTGACCTTTGCCCTTTCGGGAGCCGAAGCAGCCGCCCTTGTTGGAGCCGGGGGCGGGGCCCTGGTTGAGGGGCGCGGCCTCGGCGTAGCGCTCACAGCCGGGGACCTCGCGGTGGACATGATAGGACAGATTCCTTAAGAGGCAGACGCTGTTCTCTACCAACTGGAGAGAGGGGTGAAGCAATACAGATGAAAAGAGGATGTAGCATTACTCTCACAAGACGCATCAAGGAGAAAGTCAATTTTGATATGACAAGTCAGCGCTGAACAGTGAACAACCTTGTTATCCACATCTTTGCGGTTGATCTGCGATTGGACGATGTACATGAGTGAATCCACCAATCCCGTGCATTCTCTCAGCTTCCGCCTGGCCTCGCTGCGTTCTGAACTCACGTTTCTGTTGAGAGGGAGGCAGATGTCAGGGAAAAAAACCAAAACAATTGTACGTTTGTCTTCCACTTGTCAATGTCAGTCCCTCCCCCCCTCATCTCAATTCAAATCATCCACCCATACCTAAGGCAGCCAGCAGTGTTGGTGAGGGCGGTCTCCCACTCCAGGTGGCGTGGTTTACAGCTCTCCTCTCCTGGGTCACTCCCTCGCTCCCAGCCAGAGTGGGGCACCATCACCTCGTCAGCCAGGGCGTGCAGCGCGTGGTCCACAATCTCCATCTTTACCGAGTCATGGGACGACAGGTTCCACAGGGTGCCTAAGGCCAAATACATGTAATTACTGTAACTGATCTGTGTTGCAGCAGAATAGATAGATTAACCAATCATTAATATTTGATGTACCAACATTATCTGGGACAGTAGTGGTGCAGATGCCTTCTTTAGTTTAGCAGTATAACGTTTCACGAGGACGACTGTTTGTAATAATATAATCGGCACACACAATATGACTACACACAAAAAATGTGTGTAAAAACAAACGAAAAAAAAAAAGTGACAAACGGCTACAAGCTTTTAAGAATACATTTCTAGCCTTAATTGTCCGTGAATATCGCACAACATATACATGTATACACGTGAATATCGCGCAACTTGTCCGTGAATATCGCGCAACAAAAAGCAGCGTTACCTGTGATGGTATCGGTGAGGTCCTGGTCGTGGGTTTTCCTCAGTAACCTGACCAGGGCCGGCACTCCGTCACAGTTCTTGATGGCGATCTTGTTGTCTGCTTCTCGTCCGTAAGAGATGTTCTTTAGCGCTCCGCAGGCCGAGTGGTGCACCTCCTTCTTGGGGTGATCCAACAGGGAGACCAAGGCCGGGATGCCCTTCAGGCGACGCACTTCCGACTTCACCTAAACACACACACAAATATGAAGTCAAAGTGTGCATAGAGCTGTGGTAGTGTTTGTCAAGTGTCTCGTGTCTGAATGTGAGCTCTGGGTGTGTTTTTAACCTTGTCGTTTTTGAAGGTGAGATGCTGGAGGAAGGCAGCGGCGTTGGTCTTGACAGGGTCCAGACGGTAGTTCAGCATAGCGATCACCTCCGGCAGCTCCGGCTGTCTCCAGGAAGTGGGGGGGCCTTTCCTCAGGGTGCTGTCCAATGACGCCATGCTCCCCCTCTCCATCGTCATGGGAACTCCCCAGGCATACGGGTCGACTCCACCCATATCGCCATCCAAAGTGTCCTCACAGCTCCTATAGATTGTAAAAGGGGTAAATATGTAGACAGACAATTTTGTGTGTCTGGTATGTACTGTATGTGCCTGTGTCCCAAACTAAGGCTTAAGATTTAGGAGATTCAGCCCCGGACAAAATAGTAACAGACCCGGGCTGAAATATAATTTCATCAAGCATTACCAGTGTCTGTAAGGTGAAAACATTGAAACCTTCAAAATGGATCCTACTTTTATTATTTTCAAACATATTTCTGTCAAGGTGAGGTAAAGTGCGTGACATAGATTACATATATTTTCAGTATGTATTAAAGGTGCTATCTGTAATATGTTAAAATCAAATAAAAAATGGAATTACCACATTGTATCGTAAGATAGTACAAATACTATTGATGGTCTGGAAGCATCTTGTGTTTTCATGTGCGACATGAAAAAAGTGGGATGTTTTACCTGAGTCTGCGCCTGTCCATTCCGCCAGGGCCAGGCCCCAGCCGTGGCATGGTGCCATAGCCCCCGGGGTGCATGGGTGGAGGCCCCATGCCGTAGTCCATGTCATCATACCCCAGGCTACGCTGGTCGTCCTCCTGGCCATAGTGGCCGTGGCCATAGCGCACCTCCATGGCTGACCCAATGGCCCTCATCCCCCGGCCCACCTGGGGCTGTGCTGCGTAGGGGTCAATCTGCTGGCGGCTGGGTGCCCGGTAGCCAGAGTCCAGGGTCCTGTAACCATCCACTGGCCTGAGGAAGAAAAATGGATAAGGGGGAGAAAGCAGAGAATAGATAAGAGAAGGGTTAAAGATATGAGCGATGATTGGCTGTTGGTAAACAAAGATCCCAAATATGATGCGTCAATGCTTGATTGACAATATGGGCAGAAAAGGAAATTTGTCAGTTGCTTGGTGCATGATCTCTACTACATGGAGTGGTGCATGATGGTTCCTGTACCTGTAGTGGTCGTCCATGCGCGTTCCCCTGCTCAGGCTGGCGTACGTCTCCGATGGCGGCCCTCCCCTGTAGTCATTGTAACCCCCGGCTTGGACGTAGTGGTAGTTTCTGGGCACCGTGGCTGTGGGGTAGTCCCCTCCTCCAGCCTGTCTGTAGGGACGGTCCAGCGTGGCACTGTAGCCACCCATGCCAGACACCGACAAGCCACCGTCGATGGACATGGAGTCCGGGGGCATGACTGTGCGCGAGGCCACCGGTTTCTTCATCTGAGGAGATTGACACAGAAATATGCAGACAGATATGTAAGACAGATGGTAAGACAGATATAGCTGGATCGAAAGGGCCCGAGATGGAGACAAAAAAATGGAGAGGGTGATAAGAGTGATAGAGAGCGATCCCTTTAGTTCCAGCCATACACAGAAGTTAGAAGTGTAAATTGGTTTTGAAACAAGCGTCGGTCAGCTACACAAGTACATGAATGTCTGTGAAACTGGTGCGCGTCTCCCCTCTTCCCTACCCCATTGTCTGGCCGTCGTGTTGTCCCCTCCTCGGAGAAGACAGAGTGCGCTTCCTGGGAGTCATCCTCTGGTGTGTAACTCTCATCTAGAGCACCGTGGGCGGGGTCCACCATCCTGTACTGTAACACACACACACATCAGAAGTTTGCTAACTATTTTCAGTTCACGTAGACCAAGTACCAGAGCAGGCTGTGATTCCAAAGCTATTTGAGGTACACACACACAATACCTGTGTCCCGTTTATGTATCCGTCAGTAAGTTTCAGACGCTCTATGTCTGCATCCCCTAAACGCCCGTTCTAGGGTGGGGGAGAGAGAGAGTGGGAGAGACAGTACTGTCAACAACATGACCTAAACATTTCCAATGGTGAGAGAAACTGACATAAAGGGAGGTTCTGAATTCCAAGAAGCAGCTTAGTCCATCTCTTTATGACCATACAGATGACATTACTAGTGCTAAAGCACACTCAGCACTGACCGAACTATCCCTGCCTATTTATGGCCAGTGAGTCATTGACCCACGCGGGGGAGGACGTTCTGGAATGCAGACATTCATCCTCATACTCTACTTCCGCTCTTCCTAATCTGTTAGATAATCAATGACTGTCACTCAGCCATACTTTGTGACACTGTGAATCATCACTTAATATGCTATAAATGACTCAATTATCAGCACTGGCATGAATCCGAGCGATGCACTGGACTGCATCATAAGGGTGCTATGGATTATATTCCATAGTATGGTACCTATACTGTGTATATTAATATGGCTATGAGGTAGTACAAATAAACCACTGATATGAGCTCTATTGAACATAAACATATGGAACATACTTACTGTAACACATATTATGTCCAGAAGGGGGTAGAGCTGTTATTTAAAAGCAATGGGCAGTGCACTAGTTTTAGAGGAAGGCAAGTATATTTCCTCTATAATATAAAGCTGCTTTATAGATGTTTATATACAGTATACCACTAAATTTCCAAACTGCTCTGCTGTGTCTTTGTAGCACGAGTAAAAAAAAAAGAAAAAAAAAAAGAAAGACCGTTCAAAGGAGAGGTCATTTAAAAATCACTGCTGATTTTCCAAATCTGGACAGACAAAATATAAAATCTCATCGATGTCAGGAAGCCTAAATTCAGGGCCAGATTTGTCCTGTTCCACCCAGTCAACACACCAGGCTGAGCACTGGACAAGGTGCAGGGTTAGAAGACTGCGTCACATCAAGCTCTGACTTCTTCCATCAAGTCTACGGTCACCTGAGCCTGGCTGACCATCCGATGATAGTCACAAGACAGTCTTTGTGCAGCACGCAACTAGACGTGAAGACCGCTGCAGACTGTATCCAACCAATTAATCCATGAAATACTATCCTGTAAGCACAGCAGCCAGACCTAAACCTCCCAGAGGCAGGTCAGCTGATCTTTCAACTCCTAAACTCAGGTCACAACTAGCGTTTCGTCTTCACAGACTCAGCTGAAGTTTTATTATGCGTACATAAGATATGACCCTGGAAATAACGTGCACAGAAAAAAAAACAACAACTTTAAATTCACATTTCAGCAGCGACATCAAGAGAAAGAACACATGAGTGAGATGTTTTCATGACAAAATCCATTAAGTTAACACTCATAGTGGGTGCAGGGCTATGCAGTGCATGCACAGCTACATTCCACTACACGACAAGCAGCGACAAAAAGGAAAATAACTGAGATGCCATGACAGAGGCTGACAAAAGGTATGATAAGACAGTACTGGTGAGTGTGTGTGCGTGCGTGTGCACACATGCATGAGTAAGTGAACACATAGCCTACTGCAAGTGTTTGAGAGAGAGCGTGTGTGTGTGTGTGTGTGTGTGTACACATCCAGTGAGTGGCACTGGAGGTATGTGGAAGTGGGTGACAAGGACAGTCTCCCGGCATGTGAAAAGCTGTGAAACGATGTACGCGTTACCAGATGATGGCTGGCGGACAGGCAGACGTACCTTAGGCAGATGGGCAGCAAGCATGCGTGCACAAACACACACGCGGACAGACAACAAACACGCAGGGCGCTGGTGGAGAGGAGGATGGACAGAGTTGGGGAGGGGTTGAATGATGGATGAATTAACGGAGCGATAGAGGGATGGATGGAATGAGGGAGAGACTGGCAAGTGAGCTCACTGGAAGGAGGGATGGATGGATGGAGGGAGAGAGAGATGGATGGTCAACGGGCGGTTGAATGCGTGCATGTTACTGAGTATTTTAGGGATGGGAGGCGGTGAAGGCATCAACAGCATTCGCTTGGTTGTAGGGGGATGG
>OMKK01032368.1:2534-14659 GCA_900302305.1 Polymixia japonica | reverse complement strand
TTTAATTAGTGGAATCTAAATATAAGTCATAGCACATTACCCCGGCATCACACAAGGAGATTCCCAATCACATAACTGACCCAGTTAATACCCAGTTATCTCTCTCTCTCTCGCTCTCTCTCTCTCTCTCTCTCTCTCTATATATATATATATATATATATATATATATATATATATATATATATATATACATATATACATATATACGTAAAATTAACAGTTAATATTTGAGAAAGCGAATGGCCTATGTTGTGGTCTATGTCTTGTACTTTAAAAAGCCTAATAAACATCGTAACATCTGAAAAAAAAAGCCCAACTAAAAGTTGGCTCAATGCATCTAGGTTAACTTCTAAAAGAGACAGTCATTCTCCTCACATAATTGATTGTGAAGCATTAAGGCGATGATGACCATCAACTTGAATCTCATGTCCCAGTGAGGATCGGTGCTCCAGAGTGACTCAAGTCAAAGGGAACCTTGAGGATGAGAGCGAGTGTGTTGACCCCAGGCATGATGACTGGCAACAATGACCCCTAGCTGGGGAGGCACAGCATGAAGGTCAGGGGATTCATCACTGGACGCCTTCTGGATCATCAGTTTAGTCAAGGTGTGCCAATTCAATATCGGTGATGTAGTGCCATCTAGTGGCGGAAAAGCAAACGGCATGTTAATGGATTTGACGTCATATGACGGGCCATGTTTGTCCTTTCAAAGCCTCCGTCAGAAACAGCGCATGCGTAAACCACAAGGTGAACCGGTAGCTAGCTTAGTGCTAGCTAGGTCAATCAAAAGCGTCAAAATACCATTTTCATTGTAATCATTTATAGTTAAATAAGGAATATAGGAATATTATCATCTAGTACACATATAATAGGTAACGGATTTTTAAAAAAATTGGAGGTCTCATACTGCATGTAAACATTTATTAATTCTCTTTGGATTCTGCTGGCAGGTAAGTTTGATAACTTGCTAATGTTGCTAGTTTGCTAGAAGCTAACCATGCTGTTATGTAATCCACTGGGTATAACGGTATATTTCTTCTATATTTTTAACTTCTTTTTAGTTTTACTTAGTAAGAGTGGGTAAACGTGTGTTGGGATGACTATCACAGGTTAATTGCATCATCATTTTCTCTTTCATAAGCACAAGTGGAAAGAAGAGAGAGACCCACCAGGATGGCCAGTGTAAGTTGTGTGTGATACGTTGGTGTGTGTGTGTTTTTTTTTTGTTTTTTTTAAAGAAAGCCAGAAGAGACTTGCATTGTTATGTGCATGAGTGAAGAATTTGTTAAAGAAAGGGACGTTGAAGACGAGTTTGTCTGAGAGAGATGTAGTGCACATGTACATGCATGTGGGTGATACCTAACAGTTACTGTCTCTGCTCCTCAGGTGCTCTGCAGCAGAGCCAGGCTGGTGACCTACCTGCCAGGGCTTCACGTTCTGGTGGGTCGCATCATTGGAGCCAGAGGCTTCTCCGCTGCTGGGTCCTCAGGCTCTGATGAACCCCATGTAGCCATCACTCCTCCTGACCTGGGTAATCCCCTATAAGCAAACACCATGCGTGTGCTGTCTTGAAAACTTGACCCTATAGGTTGGTTTATGACACACGATGTTAGGGTGTGAAATGATTTTTAGCAACTCTAACCTGATTATTTTGTTCAGGACCTAGAACGGTGTGGCCTGACGAGACCATGGGACCGTTTGGGCCTCAGGACCAGCGCTTCAAGCTGCCCGGTAACGTGGGTTTCGACTGTCACCTTGAAGGAACAGCTGAACAAAAGAAGAAGTCAGCCCACAAGATAATCCCTGATGTGTTGTCTGTCCCCTCCAGCAGTGAAAGACACGAGTTTATAATGGCCCAGTTTATTGGAGAGTTCTACGTAAGTGTAATTCTAATACATTTTTTAAAATGTTATTTAAAACTTAGAACACAAACAGTCTCCCAAAGGAGAGAGCCCACAATGTCCATCTCCAATTCGTTGTCATTGGAGCAAATACTGCCATTATATTTTAGGGGTCTTGGCTTTCTGTGATTTATTAATTTGTTGATTGATTTTTCCTTATTAAAGTAGTTTATTTATTCCCTGTGTTCACTTGTTCAACTGAAAACAGTTGAAATGACCCCCTGCTCAGCTAGATGTTGGGAGTGTTGTTGTGTTGTCAGTCAGACAAAAACTTAACGGGTTTCATCAGACTGCCAAAAATTCTTTATATTAGAAATAAATAGGTAATATAATCTTTTTTCTGGAAAAGCCAATAATTTTCATTATATTTGTACAAGCTCTGTGGATTTCTTAATTTTATTTAATTGTTTGATTAAGTGTAAAAAGTTGCATGTATGACCTTTAATTTAAAGCTACAATCTGTGACTTTCGCTCCTTGTCCCCCTCTCTGGCAGCGAGAAGTAATTGAAATTATATTCATGCAACAACAAACATGGTGTAGCAGCCAGTGACGCTCGTGTGACGTCAGCTCACCAGTAAATATCTGCCATAGCCCAATGGGAAAGACACTAGCTAGCAGGCTACGTACCACTGCTAGCCCTGAGTGCCTAGTCTAGTCTTCCTGCAGCGCATAACTTCCTCTGCGCAGCCAAGAATTTCCTGCGTTTGTCCTACCCGGTCTTCAGCCAGGGTGATGGTGCCAGCTGGTACTGTGTAACCTCAGTCCAGATGGCTAAAACAACTTATTAATGAAAAGAAGTCCTAACTGTCCAATAAGTCAAAAGCCTAATTTGCAAATAAAAACCCTCTTGTAATCACCACTGACATGATTAATGAATAACATAGTTGAAAATGAACAGCAGTCACCTGCCTGTACTTTGGCATGTAAACAAGTGGCTGGTGAGTTTTGAAGTTCCATCGGTCAATGTGGCCGGCTGATGGAAACGTTACTTTCCTGCCCTGGTGAATAATAACAATGGTGACTGAATAACGTAGTAGTGTCTGATAATTGATTTGCTTCTCTGAATTACAGGTTACACGGCTCACTCCAAGGAGCCTTTATTATTGCAAGGGCAGGTGCTTTGTTTTTTCTGAGGACTGTTCTTTGGTTGTGTTTGTCTCAGGGGAAAGAGAGCCAAGCCTCACCACAGAACGTCAACACAGCAGAACAGTACTTTGATAACTCCAGTGTGGAGTGTGCAATACAATCTTGCCCTGAGCTACTAAAGAAAGGTACAACTCCTCAAAACAATTTGCATAATGTCTTATCTCAATATAACAATATCCCAGTTAGTTATTACCAAGGTAACAGCTGTTTTTCCTGTGGTCCACAATAACAACATTACAACATAGGGTTGTATAAGTCTTTTATTTTTTTAGAAATGACATTGATATACACACATACACATTTTATTTAAGTAATTATTTTATAGCTGGACACACATTTGAAAGACACTAAAAGGATTTGCTGTGAAATTCAGCATAGCCTCACACCTTTATTTGGTACAATATGGGCATTTGTGATTAATTTCAAAAGGGCTAGAAACCATAGAACCAATGTTGTCACATTCTTTTTATCAGTCGATGTGCTTATAGAAAAATGTGCACTGATTACCATTAAGGCACCTAACAGACATTGTTTTAGATATTAGTATAACTTTTGTTCTCTCCATGTAGTTTTTGTGCTAACTTTGTTGGAAAGAGTTTTTCCTCTTTCTAGTTTAGAGGATGTCCACTAGAGGGAGTCCAGACACAACAGAGCAAGTCTAATCTGACATAATGGCCAGAAGTGTTCTATCTATGTGCTATCCTACATTTAATGACCCTGTCCCATGTTCATGTTTTCAAATCCACAGATTTCCAGTCTATATTTCCTGAGGCACCATCCAGTGGTATGGTGGTTGTCACGGTAACTCAGAAGACCCATAACGACATGACATCATGGTCTGAGGAGGTAGACCAAGAGAGAGAGCAGATGCTTGACAAGGTGATTTGGCGTCTAAATCTTGGTAATGGGTTTAAAACTGGTGCCGTGATTGATATTATTGCTGTAATGATGTATTTCTGTCTGAGAATTGTTTGCAATTAAGGTTTAGTATGTTACCTTTCAGACCCAGATACCTGTCACGTTATGGAGAAACTGGTTTACATTTGTCCTAGAGCTACTCAAAACGTGGCTTGTTATTATTGTTGTTGTTGTTATCCCGTTGAAGTCGTTGTAATTGTAATCCACATGTCAAAAAACAAGCTTGGGGTTATAGGTACCCATTTAATGGGTGATTGTTAATCAGAATCAGAATCACTTTATTAATCCCGAGGGGAAATTACTTTTCATCACAGCAGCTCCTCAAAGTGTACAAGTGTTAAAACAGAGCAATGTAAGCGATAAGAATACTTAAGAAGAATAAGTGGGCAATTAGAATAGAATACACGTGTCAATGTAAAAAATATATAAAAATATGTACAAGTATAAGTGAGTAAGGAGTATTGCACAGCAGGAAATTATTGCACATGGTTAATTATCAATTAACATTTTTTAACAAGCAGCTTTTTGGTTAAATGTAACGATGTTCACCACAATGTGACAGGAGCCTGAACGAGGGCCATCGTTCCTCCCTACTGATTTTCAAACTCCTGAATAAGTTTTGTGGTAAAATGTTGGCACCTAGAATGATGGTGGAGGGTTACTTTCTCTGGTTTAAACATCATAGTGCTATAACATTTATAATAATGATACATTTTATTTATATGGCACTTATACAAAAGTAGGGTTTACAAAGTGCTTTATAGCTTATAAACAAGAATGGCAAAATGTAAAGAAAGCATTCAAAAGAAAAAATGGTTAAATAGTTATAATAATAATGAATACAATAATGGCATGAGAAAGAACACAATTAAAGTCATGACAGAAGTGTTTTATTCGATGTTGAGGTTCAGATGAGCGTTCCTTGTGCTTCTCCTTGCTGCTGTAAGCTGAGGGGGTTTCCCTGCAAGCCTCTGGTTTATGATTAGTTTCAGATTACACTGCACATTGCAGGTTATACGCTTATTTTAAAATTCAACTTCAAATGAGATGAAAATCAGACAAAAACTGCAGACGTGACTGCGTGCACTCTGACCCCACAGTAGTTTTGACTTATTTTATCACTATAGTAGTTTGCTACAGCCCTGCTTCTGAACCGTGGTGCACTCTGGTATTGTAAAGCAACCAGGATCTTCAGTTAAGCACACATTTCAACCAGGAAGTTGGTTAGCGGAGGGGTTAAGGGTCAGAACCTGCGTGGTGACGATGTACAGTATAGTGTAAAAAGCTGTGAGCCTACAGCGGACCTGGGGATGATGATCTGCTAAATAATGCACATTTATTAAATATTTTAAACATGTAATATACTCAATTACTTTCCACCTCTGGCAGTTTCACTTCTTATTACACAGAGATCCTACAGTACAGCATCTTATAATGCTAATTAAAATGTTAGAAGATGTGGAGGGAGGGGGCAGAACATTAGACAGCTGGTGGAAACCGTGTGAACAGCCTCCTCCCCGTTACGCTGGCAGATTGGACGCTTGTGTGAGAGCGGGCTGTGCGTGTAAGAGAAGGGCTTGCTTGTGACGAAGTACGTTATTCACCGTCTGGTTAACATGCCTTGGGCTGGGAATCGGTCCAACCGCGTGGCTGACCCCCTCCTCTCCTTCAGTGCACTCGTTTACACCCTGACACGCCCATCTATGACATGCCAGGGACGTTCCAGCGCTGCTCGGTCTGCAGAGGTTTTATAGTGAATGTCATTCAAGTACCTGACAAATTGAGATACTTTGTGGTGTGCATGTGCACGTCATCAGTGAACACAGAATAAACAAGAATTCAAACTCATTTGTGCAAGACTAATATGGCCCGTTTTTCTGTTGGTTCAGTTCATTGCAGGAGCGAAGGAGATCTGCTATGCCCTCCGGACAGAAGGCTTCTGGGCTGACTTCATTGACCCGTCCTCGGGCCTAGCGGTAACATACTGTTGCTAAACTATGTGTTTCCTTGCCTTAAAGGAATCATCTTAAACTGTATTCAGAGTGTTTTATTCCAAAAGGTTATATCTACCATTTAGCAGGTGCTCTAATTATAAGATAGATGTCATCAAAATATAACGCTCATCATTGACGGTATTGGCTATCTTGTTACCTTTGCTTATGAAAAAGTAACATTTTAGAGGATATAATCACTCCTGTTTTTGAATTGCTAAGCAACAAACTTCAGGAAACATTTCTCTCCTCCAAAATTGATGTATAGCGTTTTGGAACCAAACTCTTTTAGACCTTGTTACTCTAAAGTCATCCATTGAAAACTAATCCAGATGAAATTCTTCTAGGTTGGGTGCCAGCTCCTTCAAGCAGGCTGGCCAAGTCTGAAACAGTGGAATTGTTTTATTTAGTTTTATTCTGTTTGAGTTATATAGCTTCTGTTCTGTTCAGCATGTTAAAACACAGACATGTTCTACTTGTGTGTTTCCATGGTGATGGGTGTAAGCAGAGTCCATACTGACCATACCTAACTCTCCCTCACCTCCAGTTCTTTGGATCTTATACCAACAACACGCTGTTTGAGACGGACGAGCGGTACCGACACCTGGGCTTCCAGATCGAGGACCTGGGCTGCTGCAAAGTGATCCGGCACGCTTTGTGGGGCACGCACGTGTTTGTGGGGACAGTTTTCACCAACGCACCACCTAACAGCCTTATCATGAAGAAGTTGCAGGGAAACTGAGCGTCAACACTGGGGGATTGGATACTGCGATTATAAGCTGTGTAATATTTTTATCAATTCCTATTCAGACAGAGATGTCTGTCTGTTGTTTATATATGTATAGAGGTATTACCGGGAAGCAGAATTAAAGTTGACAGCAATATGTATGACTGACCTTATATAGCCTGATATTCAAGGTTAGATTCATGGTTTCAAATCAAGTCAACATACCAGCCAATTCTGATCCACAATCAGTTGTTTAACTGTTATTTCCCCTCCCATCCACATTACTTCTAAAAATTTAAATTTGCCGATCTAATATTATTTTATTTACAGCACTTAGGCCTGTGAGTCTGGTCCGTGCTCTTGTTCCTCTTGTGACTTTGTACCGGTCAGGAGATTAAAGAAATGTGAATGTAACGTTTAAATCGATTAAATTTCCCCTTTTATTCATGATACAGTTACTTATCGGATGGAAATCCAGACCTGCATTTGCCCTCAAATGAGGAGACTCGGTTCATTGTGAGAGAAGTATTGTTTTGCTTATCTGGTATCGAGAGTTCTACCAAAGAGCTCCGCCGGTCCATGTTGCCTTACAGAGTCAGTCAACGCTGAGTAACCTGTTTTTAAGCTAATTAAATATTCTACTTGTCTGACAATAAGCACCACGTATGTCTAAAGGGCAGAATGTTGTTTATGTCAGACTGTAGGATGGACAGTATGCTTTGGAAGATGTTCTTGTGGCAGAGGTACACTGAAATGTAATAAACTAGATCACCATCTGACTGTTAGTGGTTGTTTCCTCTGAGGATGAAGCAGGGGGGGTGCATGTTGTGACTAATACCTACATGAATTTGACCACTCCTAATATTTACTGTGTGAGCTAACTTTATGTTTAATAGTCTGGAAATATTATATTGCAAGTATATCTTAGAATACATAAATACAGTGGATATCGACCCATCCAGCGCTGAGGCCTAATGGAAATCTGTAAATTAGATTTTTGGGGTTTTTTTCATCAGCAAAATCAAAGTATAAAAAGGCTACCCATTTCTAACAATGCATTTAAATACAAATACAAAAAAGGGTTGATATTACCAATCTCAAGGCAATAAAAACATTAAAATTCTGATGTCCGCGCAATGCGTAAGAGTATTGCAAAATACTAAATTTGCATGTCCCACAAAACTACCATTAACATCCCCTACCCCTCCTTTTATATTGCCAGAGGGACTTTTAGACACATGGGTTTGAGTTTGATAAGACAAAATGTGTGTTTTCTCCCTGTGGCTGGAGCGAACGTCTCCAGGGTGCTATTAGCATTCATTAGCTAACACTGGTCTGGCTAGTGCACAGCAGATGGGATATAATACGTCTCCTCTTTAGAGTGACGCCTGAATTACTTGCCGCATAATTTAGTAAGGGTGCTTTGTCACACGATCCCAAATTAATTACTGCCATTCATTGTGTAATGCCCCCCCTACAAAATGATGTGGATGGGTTCTCCCATGGCACTGCGAGTCAAATTGTAACGCAAAGCTCATTTAATGTTAAAATGCCTGTATCCTGAATGTATGCACGAGAACTTGGACTGTTTAAGGAGAGCAAGAATGCAACATTAATTCAAGCAATCTTGAAGGGAGAGTCGATACAAGTTTGCTTGCTTTTTCCTACTTAATGTGTACTTTAGGCAAGTGGAAAGTTAACAATATTTACTCTTGCAGATTTTGCTAGTTATTTATTATTCATGATTTGAAATTATGAAGCAAAGACTCTCCACAAGAGCGTCAAGGTAAAGCAGGAGGAGCTTCACCTGTACCCACGTAGTACGAGCAGAAAGACAGCGCTGAGGTGTGGTGTACATTTGAGCGTCCTAAGGGAGGGTTTAGAAGCATTACTACACATCTCTATTAGGCCATTAACCGAAAACAGGATGTGCACAATTGCCCGACTATCTAAAAGAGTCTACGTAGCTGAAAAGACCGCATAGACGCACAAGTAGGCTGGAGTGTTCCTTCCTGCATCACAGCAGGGTCCAAACTGTTGGCCAACAGCTCCTGGCCCTCTAATTAGAGGAAAAGAGCCTCAGCACAGGATGGGGAAAATAGACCATTACAGAACAGGGTCAGAGACAAACTCCCTCTTGGATGATCTTATAAACATGTAAACCTACGACCGTGAATCTACTAAACGTGCCCCCAAGCTTATATCTGTTTTGCACGGCTTTCAAGTCTTTGTAGACCGGAGAATAGCTTAATGTGTGTTTAGGGAGCTTACTGATGTGAAAACAACTGCAAACAAGTGTACATTTTCTCTCTAGATAGTGTGAGTGTAATGCATGTGTATTGGGGGGGGAGGGTTAGTAAGAGTCCGTAGAGCTTCGTCTTCCCAAAGTGAAAGGCAAACGCAACACACAAGAAATATGTTTACATCTCCGCGAGTCTGAAAACTTGACAGTAACAAGTTGAGACCAAAAGTCATGTAAAGAATGCCACGGAGCCTAGCACAACACGGGAAGGGGGTCAGGGAACAGTCACGGTGTCTGCTGAACTCCCAGTCACTTCTAAAAGCCGCTCTGGTGGCGTGAGGCAGGCGGCACGATCGCGTGTGCAAGATAGGTGAACAAGGGGGGGTGGGGCTTCACTGGTCGCGGCTCCCAGACGAGACGTCCTGACCGGGGGCAGCAGATGAGGTGTGTGTGCGTGTGACAGTGACAAGAGGGAGGCCAGACAACAGCCTGTGATCACAGAGTCTGTCTGGGGGAGATGTTTGTGTGTTGAAGGGATCATTTCAGGCCTCTTATATGACCAGTATCTAAGGTCACGCTATGGTGACCGTTGATTGACATGACCCTCAATTGGATCTAATTGGCCATGAATTAAACAGATTATTTTTTTTGTTCTGTTACGTCTGCACAGTAACTGAAAAGCAATATTGTTAAACAACCAAAGCAACAGACTGCCCATGTGCTTAAAGTTGTATAATCAATACTGTGGATATAGTTTGCAGTGTGAACGTGACATATTACCTTCAAGCAGGCTACGACCTTTACCATCAGAGAGGGAGGGACAGAGAACAGAGAACAGAGAACAAGGGACTCAGAGTTCTAGATAGTGAGATTTGCAATAAACAATCTTCTCAAAACCTAAAATGGCCCCTTATGCCCTTAATCTTTGTTTCATTCAAACAGACTCCTTTTGACTAAATTCACCACGGAACAGATCTTATATACATACAAATATATGACAAAAAATGGATCACACATTACAATTTTTTAAATCCAACTGCTTGAGATAACTTAATCTTGTATACTGTCTACTGGAGTCCCAGCAGGTGACAGGTGACACCAACTCCTCTGGGCTTATAAAACTACACACCAAAAAGTATAGAAAGATCAAAATACGATACAATTATATTTTTAATTAAGATAAAATATAATAATAATTATGTCCATGCAAATACATACTAACATGCACACATACGTTACACAGACAGCCAATGTAAACACACACATAGATACACACCTGCACATGCTGTCATACATCTACATTAAAACATATTTCATACTGCAGTGGAGGAGTTGGTCGATCCTTCCCAGAAAAACAGGCTGTGGTGCTAAACCCCAAGATTAGACGAACTGACAACACCCATGATCGGAAGGTAGCACTCACCAACTTAAAAAAAAAAGGGACAGGAACATATTTCATATATCTTTTATGAAACTGAAACATCAGTTTGTTCTGCGGTTGCTCGTGTATTTATCCGTCTTAAACTTCTAAACATTAAATGCAAAAGCAGGGCAGGGTTGACAGCCCGTGAGGTAAACAACAATTAGCCAACATCCTGAGAGGCATAGTAGCCCAAGCGTAAACAGGTTCATACAATCCAGAAACCACATCACCTCTTTCAAGTATTTTGCTGCGCTATGTGTCAAATAATTGCCCTGGGAGACGCGTCTGTCATGTTCTCATCGTCACTACAGAATGTTGTCATGCCTGTCAGTCTCAGTGTCAGATCAAAGCGTTTTCTACCTGATCTCAAAGCCTAAAGAATGTCGCTCGCGCTGTGAGCTGGTAGAAGTGTTGTGTGTCAGTGTCACGTCTTCCCTTTCCTCTGTGGTTTTGTGGCGAGTCGTGGCTACGTTGAGCTTCATAAAGGAGCCTTTGAAGTTGGCGAGGCCCCACTACCACTGTTGTCTGTGGATATTTACCTCACGCTACCTTCCTTATCGCTGAGAATCACTTTGTGGAACTGAGTAAATATATACAGATACAATCACAGGAGAATGAAGGGCGTATCATTAGTGTTTTACTGAAGGTTTCCTGTCTGAGGAGCTGAAGCAGAGGAGGTGAGTATTATTATTACTCATGGAATGACTTTCTTGGGAAAATAGGAACGGCTGCCAGGACGGACAGAGAGGAAGGGGGAAAAAGGTCTGTTGCTCCTGATATGTTGTGAACTGGAAGTCCTCCCACTGGCAGTGCACCAAGGTCCTCATGGAAGTGGGAACTGTGCACATTCTGGAATGTTTGATCAGGTTTGATATCTAGGTCGGACTTAGTTTTCATAAAGGATGAATTATTAAGATGACTGACTCCTGAGAATATTTCCGTCAAGGAATTTCCACATATTAGATACAGCATTACAGACTAAATGCTGTTTGGATTGGAAAACCACACGTCATGGATGCAGCGGTCTACTTTTACTATGGATGTTGTTTTTTCTAGGGCAGAAATAGGAAAAAATTGCAGTGTGTGGAGATTGTGGATATTTTAAAATATAATAATCTCAAAGTATAGAGCAATACTTATAACCTTCAGCCCATCCTAGAAATATCTGCACTTGTGCAGGACAAAAACTGCATGTGAAAATCTGAGGTTATTGAATTATTATAAATGGGCATCTAGGACAAATTATAAATGCTGTCAGCAATACATATGCTTCAGTTATACAGCCCGGGCTTGCTGTGTGTACGGGTGACCATTGGTTTAAATTGAGTCAGTGTAAATGGTCAGGATATACCTGCTATACATTCTTTTCTTCAGAGAACAATGGGAACTCCGGGCCAATCATTACTCACCTTTCACTCTACACTATCCTATTTCCATAACATAAGATGGTGCGCTCAGTGTGTCCCAATATGAATGTGCATTTAAAGAATAGTTTATGGTTTGTAAAGGTATTACACTGACTGACAGAGCCTGTCAACAAACTTCAATCAAAGAAATTCTTCAAATGTCAGACATCCAGTTGCATTTCAGGAATTATTTAATTGTGGCCACAGTCAGTGAGGATATGTTTTATGTATGTATGATATGTTGTGAGTGGTCACATGTATTGTGTGTGTGTGTGTGTGTGTGTGTGTGTGTGTGTGTGTGTGTGTGTGTGTGTGTGTGTGTGTGCGTGCGTGTGTGTGTGTGTGTGTGATGACAGAAGAGTTAAAAACT
>OMKK01032365.1:5030-15990 GCA_900302305.1 Polymixia japonica | reverse complement strand
CTACACCTCTCTCTCTCTCTCTCTCTCTCTCTCTCTCTTTAAGAAAAAAAAGAGAGATCTTTTTCTCCCCGTCTCTTTTCAATTCCTTCCCCCCCCTCCGAACCTTTTCTTACACGCCGCCCGCCCCATCCCCTCCGTCTCTGAACTAATGATATTCACGTGTCAACATTTCTCACCAATTGGCACGTTGAGCGGGACAGGAGAGAGAGCGGCACGCCGAAGTTAATGGAATGTCTGCCTTGCTTGGCTGCCGGAGCGTCACAGTGCCTCTTAATCACAGCACTCCGCATGGCCCTGCGCACCGGGGCTAATTGTACCGCTAGCTAATCTCCTCAGTCAGTAGCTGCTCCTCAGCGATACTGATCTTGAAGTCTGGAATCCAGTTTAAACTGGTTCAAACTGGATTCTGAATAGTCTCGAGAAGCTGCCTGTGTCCGCCGCTGTGCGGTTTGTGTGTGTCGTGTTTTTAATGTGTTTATCGTTTAATGTTTTTATTGTTTCATGTTTTTCACTTGCATGAATGATGCTGTTGATCCAATTTCTCCGTGAGGGATAATGAGGTTTTCTACTACTATTCATAATGTTGCTGTTTTGATCCATGCGTGGTGTAGGTGATAAAAGGTTTGTATGATTATGGTGAGTCATACTGTACAGTATGTACGCCATAGACCAGTAAACTAAACACATCAAAATAAATTCACTAATAGCCCAACAGCTGGAAGATTTATTTCCTTAATGGTTTCTAAGGAGAGGATGACGGCAGGATGCCGCTTGAACGCCTCCAAACGGTAAGTGCAGGTTTCAAATGTAACATCCATCACTGTGCAAACAGCACAGCGCAAGCGTGTCTTCACTAACCGGCTAATGATGACATCATGAACACGTACAACTAGACAACCGCTTCAGCGCCGCTAGAAGTACACCTTGTCCACGCCTTGTCGCCGTCGGGCTCCGTCGGAGCCATGTGGCGTCGGGCTCTAGGGAGTGATTCCCTCCAATCCACGCTCCCCCCTGTCCAAATGATCCCACCGGCCTCTGCCAAACATGTCATTTCCTTTATTATCCGTCCATCTGGAATAATGTGCACTTCATTAACGGGCCCAACTGGATGTTAATAAACCCACAGTGAACTTTCCACACCATTATGTCCCATCAGCCCCTCAGCCAGGCAAAAATATGCTCCGCTAATTTAAGAAAGTATATTCGCGTACGGGGGGGGTTTTGTGCTGTGTGATTGGACAGTGTTTCAGCGGTTGTCGGCTCTGCAAAAATGCTCAGAGAGGATACCGGATTTCAAAACAAGGGTTGTGTTGTAATGCCAGAAACAGATCGTGTCTTCGGCCGTTCAAAGCGCAAATCAATCTAGGCTCACTAGTTTTACCTTTTCTATTCCACATCCATTCATTCATTCATTCATTCATTCTTATTCGTTCATTCATCCAACAGCACACTGCTTCCGGAGTTACATACACCAACTCCTGCGCTGCATATGACAGATTATATCGTTCCCAGTCTAAGGCCAAAGTGACACGGTGAGTATCGAGCTCTGTCGCTTGTGTTCTGCTGCTTCCGGGCATAGGGCTCTCTCGCACCCACCCCACCGGCCATACCTCCCCTGCGTCTGGGTCGCCGTCTCGTAGGGGTGGCCGTGGCCAGGAGCCGGGTAGCCGAGGCCTTGACAAGCCTCAACCGACCGAAAGCGGCTGATCGACATGATGGACGTGCACTATGGCCGGGAGCCGGCTGTGGGAGTGACCGTGTCAGTTGGTGAGTGATGGCGTTATTACAGGCTTGAAGTAACCGTGAAAAATGTCCAGCATGTGATTAATACGGCCCCACGCCGCAATCTATGGACAATTTTCCGTGGCCTTCTATTCCACTGGCGCACCGAAAGGACCCGGGGTCCGCTATACCTGTACACTCGTGAAAATCCCTCAACGGAGCTAACGGTTGACACAGAGGCTAGGAGGACGCAACTGAGTTACGCTGCAGCGTAAGCGCTTTTAGATGCCGACGGATGAAACGGATTGAAAAACAATTGCGGTTGAAACGAAGCCGATTTGAAGGGCGTGATACTTTCATGATAGCGTACGAGGTAGCAGGTATGATTCGTTGACAGGAAAATAAGCCCTTTCGGGACGAGTTCGGCGAACGCATCGTGAGTGACAGCGCTTCCCTGCTCACCGTTCTGTCTCAAAGATACACAGTTGACCTCCCAGTCCAACTGGCTGTTTACCTTTCCATCTCCCCTTCAGGCCACTCGGCTAGTCGGGACCGTCGGTCCAAGAAAGCCGTTTCAGAAACATTTCCATGGACAGCCAGCGGTAACCAAAGAAAGATTATTACACTGGCTTTTTACAGATCACCTATTCATTATCAGGGGCAAAAACTGACAAAAATAAGCATGCAAGCATAAAAAAAACTATGTCTGCGTACCACCCACTCCACTCACACGTAGATATCTGGGGAACACACACTCACACACACACACACACACACACACACACAACACTTTGGGGCTGCTCACTGCCGATATGACTCATCGTTAAACATGCAGGGGTCCATCAATCAGCCATACGTATTGCCAACTCAGCGCACACAAAGGGACCTGTTTAATGTAAATACATTCACTTCGCTTTTGCCCTCCTTCTCCCAGACTACCCCCCATGAACAACAATCGCTGGCTCATGCAACCAAACACACACACAAACACACACACACACACAGAAAATTGATCCCTGTTTTTTCCCAGGCTGCTTGTGTGTAGTGATTTAGGAGAAACAGCCTGACCTCTTCCATTCAAGCTGCACCTTTCCTGAATGGTGATACATTTCTTTTTATCAAACGTCAGTCTGGTGACTGATGTGTTTTTAACAACGACCAAGGCTTGGGACAAAAGGGCGAATAAATAACTTGCGAATGAAATGTGATTGATGTGCGTGCATGGATTTCTATATTTCTATCTGTGTGCCTGTGTGTGTATGTGTGTGCGTGCGTGCGTGCGTGTGTGTGTCCGCCTGCCTGTGTGCGTGCGTGTGTATGTACGTGCGTGTTTGCACGCGTATGTGAATATGTAATGTATGTTTACATTTGCATGATTGTGTGCTCAGATGGAGATTATGACATGTCAACACAGCATATCTTGTGGCCTGTACAGACAGCAATCCATCAGTCAGAAGCGGCCGCTCGGGTGTGAGCCAGAAGCCCACGACGCACCGGATTCCCATACGAAGGCCAGGTTACAGACGGCTCGACAAACACCTCGGCAGAACACAGGCAAGGTCGAAAATAGCTTCAGGGCAGTAACCATGGCGATGACAGCCTCCAGTCACACTGGGAGGAGCCACACGGCACTTGGCAGAAGAGGGAGGAGCATTGACACATCACTGGAGTATGTCTACTCCAGCGCACTCAGCACTCTCTGATTTTCCTGCGGGAGAGAACTTGTGACCAGAAGGTCAGTGTAGTTGAATCTCGAGATCGGCCGGGTAAATCTGGGAGCGACTGGCATCCGCTTTTGAACAAGACACTTAACTCCCCGACCGGTCCAGCGGAGCTGCTCACCGACCATCGGTACAAGACAGTTGTTTTAGTCTGAGGAGGGAAAGCTCTGAGGTAGCACGGAACTTCAGCAATCTCATTGTGGTCCCAATAAACCCCTGACACCCTCCACCTTTCACTTTATTTACCAGGGAGAGTCATCTTGGGAAGTGTTCCGGATAAGGAGCCTTAATGCAGACAGTGGTTGTACTTGTCAACTCCCAGATATTAGTGAGTCCATGTCTGTAAATCTCCCTCCTCCTGCAACTGTGTGTGTGGGTGTGTGTGGGTATGTGTATGTGTGTGTTTGCAACACACTACTACTACTCCACCAGGGTTTTTTTTTGCAGAAAATGTGTTTGAAAGAGATTGAATAAGAATAACAACATGCTCTGAGGCCATACTCACAGAGGGCAAGGTCTGCTAGCATGCCAATCCTGGACCAAGGTTGAGCTATGATGCTGGTACGTTTGTAAAGAAATGTAACACATGCACTATAGTTAATCAATGGGAAAGATACATGTCAGTCAAAAGTCATATGTATGAGGGAGTAGGCCTGGCTATTTCACAACCATCTTAACTGAAAGCTAAATGAAGTAGTGAATGAAATTTGTGTTTGTGTGTGTGTGTGTGTGTGCACGCGTGTAACCTCACTCATAGGGGAAACTCGAAGTAAAGCAGGAGACGGGGAAACGTTTTGCACTTTTGGGCCGACGCCGCCCGTCAATATCGGATTCAAGTGTTTTGACTTTTTACTTTACTGAATGTCCTTCTGAAACAACAAACTGAATTCTTGGCTCCCACTCCGCACTGTGAAAAAGGCGCGGATGACAAGTTGGTCACCGCAATCTGTGGCTTCTCGATGTTATGTAACGCGTTGCTGCAGGACTACACACAGCGACCGTATCCAAACAATAACTGCACCGGTTAATTCTACACTCGCTATGCTAAAACGTTGTAGCGCGTCGCAGCTTACTTTGAGGAAGAAACAAAACGCAGTCGGTAAAAGCCCACAAGCTGTTAACACCGGCAACCTTAGCGATGCCCTTAGATCGCCTCCTGTCTGAACGCGGCTTGCGTTGCTGATTGAAGCCTTGAAGCTGAAAAGACTTTGGTGTTTGTTGACGCAGCCTGTGGGATTGCGCTGTCTCCTTTGATGTCCCACTACAGTCGGGTTTTTTCTCCCTGAATTTTTCGAAAACTCGCCGAATGGTAGCAAAGGCCGGTGACTCGGCTTTTTGAACCAAGCGCCTCACCGCGCGCCGGCGGTGCTGATGCAGCAGAGGTGCAGCGGTCGAAATAAAAAGGGCTGTTTGGCTCGGTGGAAAAGAGGCGTGTCCTGGGGGGTTCGGAGAGTTTTATTCAACGCGCGCTGCGACTTTACAAACTAAGCTAAGCTAGCCCACGTCACAGCGTGACTCATTGTATCGTCATGTCATGCGCTAAACCGTTTTTGTCTCTGCTTAGAAAATGTAATTATCTGCACAAAATACTTGTAATTGTATTGTTGTATAAGATATGTTCTGACTTGACTCATTGTGAGAACGCATTGCATGTGTCATCTCAGAAAAACTTCAAAATCGTTGTGTGGACCTTTACATTCCACAGGGTTCTTTGAGGAATCTCTTTCTCTCTCCCTCTTCTTTCTTTCTTTTTCTTCCTCTGTCGCGCACATAAACACGCTCGCTCACTAGCGCACACGAACCCACGGAGACAGACTTTCCCTTCCTACTCGTTACAGGTGTAAAACATGGCATCGTGAAGAGCTCTTTTATTTGTGAAATGGTGCGCACGACTCCAGCCCATTACCGGAGGGACTCGTCTGCCCTCAAGACCCATTAAGGAACGACTCAAAACGCATTCCGCACACATGATGGAATATTCCTTGCAATATTCATGAAACACCCACCTCATTTAGACCAAGCAAAATCGGTGCGGTTGTGATTGTGAATTGGCAGCTAAATCAGCTATGAGAAACACGGCGTATTGGCAAATGTATCGGCAGAACCCATTAGCTAAATTAGGGTCATCACAATTAAAACCTGCGAATAATGACACACGGCATCCCCAGCTGTGTCCACCACTGTCATAACGAGCTCCTCAATCCCGCCCTGCCTCACTGAAGGACTTGCAAGCCAGCCAATGCCTAATGACTCTGGACTAACTGCCTGGCTAGACACACTTTAAAGCAAGACCATTCATGACAATTAGCTCAACAAAGTTTAGCTTTATGTGAATATAAATGGGCCCGTTGGAAGTTATGACACGTTATTAAAGGCGCAAGCCACAATTGGTCTAAACGGTCACGTCGCCACACTTCTGTTTGTTTTGTAAACAGTGCGATGTGGTTGTTAGGAAGCAATTCACCAACAACAGAAAACTTTTAAAAGCCACTCAAACATGGAGAAGTCCTTTGTATGTACTGCCGAAACTCACTCACTACAAAAGGGCATCAGTTAAAAACCAATTATAGATTATGCCTCTAAAGTAGCTGAAGGGGAGACCAGGTAACACATGTTCGTGTTTGCATATCTACTTAAAAAGAATGAATATTAGAATAAATGTTTTACATTAACAAACGACAGACGTGTCTTTGCTATGATTCTGCACCATAATTACATTTCACACAGTATAGTCCCGTCAGTTACAGTTCAATCGGAAATAAAGTGAGTGAAATGGTGGGCTACAACTTGTCATGGACCTGAGGCTAGTTATAACAGCCCCCAGGACACAACGTAACATCACCAGAAAATGGTGGTTAATGGGAAGTAAACATTCTTTTAAACACAATCTAAGGCAGGTGAATTGAGTCCTTCTTTCTCTATTGACGCTTTCTGTTTTCTATTGATACTTTCTGTGTAGAAATAACCTAGATTTTGTTTGATCTTTTATTCTGTAGTAACTTATAATAGGGGCACAGTGGTACAACATGCCCTGGTATATTCATTTTGATCTTTTACATGGCTCTTTTAGCTTTTTGCTTGCTAGTATCATGTGACAAACCTACACTATCTTATAACCTACAAAACAATTAAAACGGTCTGTCTTAAATCTGTAGTTGTTACGGTCGGTTCTGTGTATCTGGTTTGGTGTTCCTTGTCTTGTCTGTGTCTAGGTTTTGTAGTCCTGTGTGTCTGGGTATTGTAGTTCTGTCGTTTCCCTGTCCAGTCCTGAGTCCTCCCAGGTGTGTTTCATTGTAATCACCTCCCAGTGCATTTAGTCTTGTCTTCTCAGTCAGTCCTTTGTCGGTGCATTTTCAGGTATGTGGGACGTCTTCCGTGCTGTTGTATGTATTGTATTTTCTAGGGGTCATATTAGTTTGTGGGTTCGTTGGTTGTTTCTTGGTTGTTTCTCTGTGTAATGTTTTTCAGGGTTCTTGTGTTAAGTCTGCCTTGTGTTAAGTGTGCCTTGTCTCAGTTGGATGTTTCTGTTGTATGATAGTTTGATTATTTCCCTGTGTCTGTTCTTGCTCTGTGACTATGGTAGTGTTAGTGTGTCTTATGTTCGGATTGGTAGTTCTGTTCTAGTGCCTTGTCTTGATTCGTGTTTCTTGTTTCAGCTGTTTCGTTTGTTCCTGAGTTCTAGTGTTCCAGTTTACTCCAGAGTCCGGTTTTCCTGTTTCAAGTATTTCGAGTTCCCTGTTCTTATTAATGTACTGGAGAATAAACTGGCTTCTAGCCCTTGTGATCCCCCATTCCTGTCTGGCTGTCTGCATTTGGGTCCTACCCCCCCTTTCAACCGTAACAGAATGCACCGACAAAGGACTGACTGGGAAGACGAGACTAAATACACTGGGAGGTGATTACAATGAGACACACCTGGGAGGACTCAGGACTGGACAGGGAAACAAGACAGAACTACAATACCCAGACACACAGGACTACAAAACCTGGACACAGACAAGACAAGGAACACCAAACCAGATACACAGAACCAACAGAAAGCCTCGCAGGGCACAACCATGAAAATAATAACAAAACAAACATCAATCAGTAGTGACTGACTTGTATTGGTTTTGTTATGTTTTTATTTGTTAGTACTGGTTGTCACACATTGTGTGTGTGTATTGTCCTTGATGTTAGAGGACCACAATGGAAATAAGTCCTGGACTTTTTTGTGTTTTTATCCTCAATTGTTGTTTTGATGTCCTCATATGTTGAAATGCTTCAATTTGACAATTAAAGAAATCAAATCAAAAACAGCCACTATGGCTGGATCCTGACAGTAGTGTACATACACCTTTAATTGACCAAAAAAAAGACTGTTTATGCGGCTCAAAAACAGATTTGTGGAAATCTTTTTAGTGTGTGAATCTTCTGGCCAGTCTCACCAGAGAGAGACAACAACGCCACACACCTCAGTGACAGGAAATACATCATTGTTCCGCCGATGCAACTTGTTCTCCTACCCTGCAGATATGTATGTATGTTTATGTCTCCCCGTGGAGTAAGTAAGTCCAGGAGGAGGGATGGAGGGGGATCGTTGGCCACGACGCCGGGCAACGACAAAATATAAGTCAGCAAGGTGACAGTGAGGACAGGTTGGTCCCTGTTGCTCTCAGAGGTGCTGACGGAGAGAAAAACCTGGATGAATATCTATGCGCCCCAAGGCGTTGACTGAAAACTGCCTCCACCTAGCGGTGCGCTTACGCCAAAGAGATCACTGGTACTATACTGCCCCGGGCTCTAAGCAAAATGCCTTTTTTTTTATAGATAACCACAATAGTAATCTAATTCGGTGTATGTGTGGGTTAATAACTTCAAATGACAGCCTCGGCGCGTATAGTAAAATCGCATGCCGAGATAAGAGTGCTGTTCACACTTTTAGATCCTGAGCGTATAGTCGGTTGATTCTGACGCCGGCACATGCGTAACGGACAGGAGAGCTCCGTCTGATCCACGGCAGTGATGTGACACGCCCCCCCACGCATAGTGAACCGGAGAGAGAAACTTGGCTTTCTGCTGCAGCCGCACTGCTCTCGCTAATAGGCACCTGTGACCGGAGAGGAGAGGAGAGGAGAGAAGGGAAGCATGTAGCCAACTTCCACAAGCGTTGTTGCTGTTGCGCAAACAATTCTGCCAGTTCAGCCTATTGTTTTATTCTCCTCTCTGCTGCGCTTTGCGTTGCGAGACCATTTCACGGCTGCCCTGCACCACATTCTGGATTTCAGAGGTGCAGCGAGAGGATACAAACCTCCCCACCCCCGTGTGATCTCAGTCCGCTCTTTCCCCGGGACTATAGGACATCACAGAACACACGTGTCGCTGTGGTCTGGTCGCAGGAAGGAAGGAAGGAAGGAAGGAAGGATTCTCTAATTCACTTTTCCATCCTTTCCTCTGCAGCACCACGGGGGGACTGGGACGGTGTTGCGGGGAGTGAATGAACCGGCGTGTATCTGAGAGAGAGGAGAGCATGTCCTTGGCTAATTGGTGCCAGGTCTGTCTCTGGGTCGGGAGCGCGGAATTATCTTGATGCAGAACTTGTTGCTATATTGCCTCCCAGCCAGGGGAAACGTATATTTTGGATACACTGTGTTCGTTACTTTCCGGGACTAATCGAGCGAATCTCAACCGGGAGAGGATAAATTGTTCCTGAATAATAACGGATCGTATGAAAGAAAACGGAGGCATTTTAATAGCAGTTACTTTTATGTAGAGGTGAGTTGCCTTTTTTCTTTTTTCTTTGATCTATCTATCTATCTATCTATCTATCTATCTATCTATCTATCTATCTATCTATCTATCTATCTATCTATCTATCTACCATGTGCTTTGTACAGGTTTAGGTTGAATGGCTCTCTATGTTGGAATAGCAGTCGGTGAAACAATGCATCCACAACACGTCCATAACGTCGGGAACGCACACGCGTAAAACTTATCCGTATTTTTTTGCTTTGTGGGTTTTCCCAGACAAAAGTCCGTTGAATCGGTCCCCGCGATCGATCTGTTGCAGAAACGCCAAGTGCTCATCCCCCCCCCGTATACTTCTTCTTGTCTCTCCAGATGCCATCTCGTCGCTCCGTCGTTCCGTGATCGCCTGGAACCCGAGCGAAGCGCTCCGACGCGGGACCGAGCCTCCCCTTCCACAGCGCATCACCATGGCAGCGGGAGTGGCGGCGTGGCTGCCGTTCGCCCGGGCGGCGGCGATAGGATGGATGCCGGTGGCCAGTGCGCCCATGCCGGTCCCCCCGAAGGACAGGAGGAGGAAGCACGACGGCCTCATCGTACTCAACGTCAGCGGCACAAAGTTTCAGACTTGGAGGAACACTTTGGAGCGCTACCCGGACACCCTGCTGGGGAGCACGGAGCGCGATTTCTTTTTCCACGAGGAGAGCAACGAGTACTTCTTTGACCGCGACCCCGACATATTCAGGCACATCCTTAATTTCTACCGCACCGGTAAACTCCACTACCCGCGCCACGAATGCATATCCGCGTACGACGAGGAGCTGGCCTTCTTCGGGATCATCCCGGAGATCATAGGGGACTGCTGCTACGAAGAGTACAAAGACCGGCGACGGGAGAACCAGGAGAGGATCCAGGACGACGAGGAAAGCGAGCAAACCAACGACATGGTGCCGCCGGACATGTCGTTCCGTGAGACTATGTGGCGGGCCTTTGAGAACCCCCACACCAGCACCATGGCCCTGGTCTTCTACTACGTCACCGGCTTCTTCATCGCCGTGTCGGTGCTGGCCAACGTGGTGGAGACGGTGCCGTGCGGCATCGCGCCGAACCGGGTGAAGGAGTTGTCCTGCGGGGAGCGCTACGCCCTGGCTTTCTTCTGCCTGGACACGGCGTGCGTCATGATCTTCACCGTGGAGTACCTGCTGCGCCTCATAGCCGCGCCGAGCCGCTGCAAATTCGTCAAGAGCGTCATGAGCATCATTGACGTGGTGGCCATCATGCCCTACTACATTGGCCTGGTCATGACGGACAACGAGGACGTGAGCGGGGCCTTCGTCACCCTCCGGGTCTTCCGAGTCTTCAGGATTTTCAAATTCTCCCGGCACTCCGCTGGCCTGCGCATCCTGGGCTACACCCTGAAGAGCTGCGCCTCGGAGTTGGGCTTCCTCCTCTTCTCCCTCACCATGGCCATCATCATCTTCGCCACGGTCATGTTTTACGCCGAGAAGGGCTCCACGGCGAGCAAGTTCACCAGCATCCCGGCGGCCTTCTGGTACACCATCGTCACCATGACGACCCTGGGGTAGGTGCTGCTGACCCTGCTGGGTGCAGGATGCGCAATTGCGCGTGTCTGTTTTGTTGTGCGCGCGCCCGTGCGCGTAACCCCGCGGGGTGCATAATCAGGTTTTCCCGGAGGTGCTGGGTGCTCTCACGGCGCAGTGTGTGTGTGTGTGTGTGTGTGTGTGTGTGTGTGTGTGTGTGTGTGTGTGTGTGACGTGAGCCTCGTTGTTGTG
>OMKK01032364.1:4665-29223 GCA_900302305.1 Polymixia japonica | reverse complement strand
TGTTTTTTTTTTTTTTTTTTTTTTTTTTTTTTTTTACGAGCTGTGTGCTTAAGCTAGTGGGTTGTCGCCTAACACATTAGTACTACTGTGTGGTGTGGGTGCGATGCTGAGCCACCGGCACGAAGCGGGTATTACCGACAGGTAAAAGGAGCACACAAACACTGCGCTGTCTGTAGCCAGGTTCGGGTCAGTCTCTGTGTGAACCGCCGGTGTCCTCCGAGGGCCTCTGCCGGGGCACTGAGACGCTTCTATTGAGGGGCAGCGGGTGAGCCAAGGAACACTGTCACTCTTGATGAATTAAGCAGGGTGGCTGATGTCACAGGGCGATGCAGTACAGCGTCTGGGGTGGTCACTGTCTATAAATATCCAAAGGGTATTTCTCTTTTTACGCCACTCTGCCCTTACTTTGTGAAGAGAAAGCGCACGCTCTTTTCACTGAAGCAGGTTTAAACTAACTTCACATTCTGTCTGTCTGTCTGTCTGTCTGTCTGTCTGTCTGTCTGTCTCCCTATCTATGTGCATTCCTCTCTGTGTGCTCTCTGGCTTTCTTTTCTGAGGAGCACAGACACGGGTCTATTTGCTTGAATTTCTCATTTCCTGTTTGGGGTGTGTATCCGATCCCTTGTTCTTGTGCCCAACACACATCAAACAGTTAAGCTGCTCAAAATGAAAAAGACAAATAAAGGAAGATACACAGAAAGAATATAAATGAGAGAATGCTGCAACAAATGTGCACACTGCAAAAAATATCCATCTTGACAACCAGTCTGATACTGAGCTATAAAACCAGTCAAAGCGTCTGCCAACGAGGTGAGATAACGTTTACAGTGCAGCTTCACTTATTTAGGGAGTTTTCAGTCAGTGATGTTAATTTAAGAAAATTCTTGAATCAAGTTGATTTGTATTGGAAAATATAAAATGGTATCATAATACTCTCAGTAGTAGACTAAATAATAGTCTCAATAGTAGACTTAATAGTCTCAATAGTAGACTAAATAGTCTCAATAGTAGACTAAATATAATAGTAGACTGAATAATAGTCTCAATAGTAGACTTAATAGTCTCAATAGTAGACTAAATAGTCTCAATAGTAGACTAAATATAATAGTAGACTGAATAATAGTCTCAATAGTAGACTTGTTAAGGTGGATATTTCTTGCAGTGAAAGGGAGAGAGGGAGAGTAGAGAGACTAAGGATGACAGTGCAGGGAAACATCCAGAGCAGAAAGGAGGAACTGATCTATGAACCAGTAGAAATAAAAGAAAATGGATAAAGCAGTGGGGATGATATAGTTAAATCCTGATTCAATAGAATGTTCCTAAAAGAAGAACAAGCTGACTTGTTTATTTACAAACCCATTTAATTTTTGAGGAATTAGTCTGTTTTTACTTCCCGTGGCAATTTGTTTTTATTTATGTCAATTATATATTTAGTCAGTCATTTTCTTAATTTGCTTTAACAAGCCTGTGGTGCCAGTCTATCTGGAAGAGGCTTTTGGGTATAAGCCAATAAAACTCTTAGTCTCTGTTCCACATTTCCACTGTCAAATAGGTCGGCAATTGATGCTGTTCCAGCCCCTGGGAAGCTGTGTGTGGGCTAACAGTCGGTAATGGAGCATTGTTTAAGCTTAATGTAGATACCTTAATAGCATAAGTTCAAGGGTGAGATTAGCCATCTTGGTGGGAAATAAATTCTAGCCCCCAGCCAAATGCTAGTGAATTTTGACAGTGGCTGGTACTCTACCAACAAAAACCAGGCAACCAACCATCTTTCAGAGGTCTCTTTTCTATTCTAAAATGTATAGTTGTCTGGAAAAGCAGTAACATTTGATGAATCTATCAGCCCTTGCTGCCATTTCTTGCCCAGTTTTCCGCTGCCAACAGTCAAGGTGTTTATGAACAGGAAAGTCAATCACTTTAATTCGGTTGCTCTGTTGCTGTGGCAACATCACAGGATATCCATCCGTGACGGACTCGTCTTTGTGTTTACTACTTGTAACCTCCTGCCGAGTACGGACCCCTGCATTGACCACGTTAAAGGAAGAAAACGAACGTCGTGGTAATGAAATTATGAGCGTACGATGTATAAATGGCCAATGTGGGGCTCTGTACTAGAGACACGTTTCAATGTCAACATTTCTTTTTTTTACACTATGCCCCTTTAATCTTATCCTATATTTTTGTGAGCCAAACATAGAAGGGGATTTCATGGGCTAATCTGGCAACCTTTGCCATACACATGGGTGTCTGCTCTTTGATTAGGCAGGAAACTCCTTAACTCTCTACGATTAACTACTCAAATTCACTAACGACATTACTCTGATTCACTCTGATCTCCCGCCGGTTAGAAACCACATTCTTATAAAGGGCTCTCAGCTCACAAGGACTTCAAATTGCTTTTGGAGATTACATCGCAACCGCTCAAGGTAAAGAAGTTACTCTATATTTCAAACATGTCCACCAGAAATGTAAACAGACGCTCAAGAAAATATAAACACAATCACTTTCTAGGCTTCTCCAGCCACTGCCTCCAACCCACCCCATTTTATGACCCTGCGTCCATGAAGCTCTGGAGGAGTGGATTAGGATTTTAATGTGGAAAGGTGAAGGCAGTGGCAGGGTTTTCAGACAGGTATGCATGGCGTTTCTTTTTCCACTACATCGAATTTCCAAACCCTCACTCCCCTACAGCGCAAACAACTTCAGTGAACATGTAATGTGTCATTTCAGGATGCCGGTTTACACACCGGCCAGTGGCTATACAGATCAGCAGATCACCACTGGAATATTTGGGAAAGATTTCGTAATGTGAACAACCGCTACCATTCACACATGACTCAAAGAGATAGTCACTACCTATTAGAATAAATCACCAGGTCTTGGAGTACCCAAAATCTAACCCAAGCACAAGGGAACTAGAGGGACATGAGAATAGAAGGAAGGGTGGAGCTCAGAAGGATGAAAAAGGTTTTTCTTCTTTTCAATTTATCTTTAATTTAGCTTGAAGTTCTTTGTCATGGCCGCTACGAAAACATGTGGTTTGAATAACTGGCCCTGCCAGACCCCCCACAGACACCCTGAAGCCAAGTTCTCATTAGTGAGATTGGAGAGAGTCGAGCGATAGATAGAGTCAGAATGGAAATAAAACTGGTGCTATTCTAGCAAACACGCTAACATGCTAATCCACAAACCGCTCACAGGGTCGGACTGCTGGGGGGCTAAGAGGGCGGGGCATACGCCTAAAGGTGGGGGTGGTCTCACATCCTATAGGATAATAAATAGTAGGAAACTCGGGATCAGCTCTATGTAACGTATACTGCAGTCACGCCGAGACCTCGTCGTTCATTGGCTCCCGGCCTCCGGAATGTCACTCACGTCCCCCCGAACTTCATCTGTCTCGTTCTCCAGTTGCTCGTATATCTGCACTCCTCACGTGTGTGTTTGTTTTAACTTTCTCAGGATCCCCCCCCCAAAAAACCCTACACTCATGCATCTTACACCCAGGAGGACAGCTCTCCCTCCTCTCACCCTCCCACTCACCAGACTTCTACCTCTTTCGCCCACTCTGTCTCTCCCACTCACTGTCTGCGTTTACTCGTTCGGGGCCTGAGAGAATAGC
The DNA here is from genome assembly GCA_900302305.1 of Polymixia japonica. Taxonomy (NCBI): domain Eukaryota; kingdom Metazoa; phylum Chordata; class Actinopteri; order Polymixiiformes; family Polymixiidae; genus Polymixia; species Polymixia japonica. Next base: position 25,604 of record OMKK01032364.1, on the reverse strand, counting down.
TGAAACATCAGTTCACTCTCAAACGTTCTCGTGGGTTTTTTTTTTGTTTTGTTTCCTACTAGTAAAACCATCACAGAGGTAGACGTGGTGTGGCTCAGCGACGAGACGAGTCATAGATAATTTCGCTAAGAGAAAGTGAACTCACCCTCAAAGGTTTTGTAAGCATTCGAGAGGGTCATAGTGAGTCACCCGGCCCGGTTTGGCCTCTTGCTCTCTGCTGCGGGATGTCCCTTGTGAGTCAGGGCAGCAGACTGGACTGAGCTATATCCTCTGTGTCAGACGCTGCACTTAAACCTTACAAACCCACCACCTAAAAGACACACACACAGACACATACACACAGAAAACCACAAACTATCCATCTTATCATCTCATACTTGACTGATTTACTTTCCCTTTGATACCGATGTCCTCTTCTCCAGGAATGTGACTGACCACTTACCCACAAGCCACAGTATCTTCGGGGTGCAGTGTAGATGTTCTAGCTTGAGTGTTTCTGTTTAAGGTTTAAGGTCGCGTGATGTTTTTGTAAAGCGGTTATTTGAGGCGGGAGTGTGGAGGGGTGCGTCAGACGGCACCTGTACCATTCTGTCCCCTTACTCCATATCTGTGGCTAACAGAAGCCCACATGCTGTGTTCAGATGGTAGGAAACTTCCACGACAACATCCTCAAACCTTAAGGCATCTGGAAGAATACCACAAGAAAACGTGACTTAAGCTTCATTATGGGATAGGTAGGCCTACTTTTTACTTTATTGGCCTTATTCAGATGGGAAGAGATACAAGAATGACGTACAAAGTCTAAAATAAAAAGGTCCAAAACAAAATTAAAAACCCAGGGAGCATAGCTTCCTATGTAACTCATTTGCCTAATCTGTAAATACAGAGGTGATTGCATCTTATTAGTCATAATCAGTACATTTTTTGGTTAACCTCACATTAAAAAGTTCTCTCTATCAGCACGCATATTCTTCAAGCCTACCAGTTTCTTAATGCCATCATTAATGCGGCTGGTTTGTTAAAGAACAGTACTGCCCTCTGTCGGTTGATTCATTGAAGGAATACAACCAGAATTATTTTGCCACCTGCCTCTGTATTTTCTGTCTTTAAACAGGATAGCTTTGAAACATTTTTGAATATACATTTTTAATAGTATTGAATGTTCCTTTAGCCTTCACACACAAATATACACACACACACACACACAGAGTTCATTGTTTTCATCTAAAGGCTCGCACTCATCTGTAACCTTTATTTTGATGTATCGCCTCTCCAGTCATGTACATCTTCCACCTCAATTGTGAATAATTAACTTCAGACAGACAGATCTCAAAACTTGACTTTGCGACCTTTTGCGACCCTCCAGCCAATGGCGCACGACACGGTAGACGGCAGTGAGAAGAAGATGGCGGAGGGAGATAAAAATGCAGAGCTACTCAAGGAGAAGGCGAACAGCTACTTTAAAGGTAATCCAGCAACCATGTCAAGTTAACGTCTCACAACAAGGTCAGGTAACAGACTGAGACTCGGACTATAGTCGAGGAAACGACACGTTCCTCACGCTTCACGGTCTGATCGAAGCCGGCTGCTAACCTTAAGCTAGCTAACGGCAAAACCCCATTCATATAGCAAGCCACGGCTAACGTGAGTTAGCATGCAGGCTAACTGTAAACCCCATTCATTTGGATGGGACTGGATGGAAAACGGCTAATGCTAATCATCCCCTCCTCGTTAGGCATGTCATGGATGGTGCACCGCTGACTTGCTCATATTTACTCGTATCTTTGGATTTAAACTATTTAATGCGGGTAATTTAGCCCAACTTTGCCATTGGTTTTGTGTGTTGTGACAGTTATATTGTGCAGGATTAGCGACGTTAAAATTAAAATCTAGATCCTAGGTTTCTGTTCTGGAAACAGGAACCACGCCGCGTCTGTTACCAAACGCGTTAGTTCGTGAAGTATTGATTGCTTATTTGATGCATTGGTTTATGTTTTCATTGATGTGTTAAGGCACGTCGTTGAGTTCACTTCTCGTGTATATGGAGGTGTTTTTTATAAGGAAGACAAAAATGACAACATCACTTTTTGTGTTGCTGGAAGGAAGTGTTCATCTTCATCGCCATGTGGACCGAGTGAAGAGGAGTCGAAATCTGGCACCGCCGTTGATGAAAGTGAATCAAAGTTCACCTCTTATGATCAACTCTTAAACCAGCATACCCAATAAAAGACTTATCTTTATGTCAGTTAAGATATTCTGCAAACTCTCTGAGTAAAATGACAATTGCTAGTCATTTTTACTATATATAGTGATATATTGGTGATATATATCACCAATACAATAAATATGAAAACCTTTTTAATGTCAAAATGATTTATAGTCTGTAAGTACGCTAACCCAGATATGCTGTACACTAAGGGATTTTGAGAGGCCCTCCATGTGGCCGTGAAGAGGACTGACATTGCGTGATGAGTAAAAGCAGATGTAAGGGAAGGCATTCTGCTATTGAATGGGGATTCCCTTGTGTCTGAGGGATGTGCACACAATAGGCACCAGGAGAAAAATAGATATTGGCTACTAAGCACTCTGAGCAATTGCAATCTAACCATGCCATCGTCTGCCGTTGCCCGAACATGTATGGTTCTCTCTTTACGTCATTGTTTGGGAGAGAGTGACACGTCAAAACAGCATTGCAAATTCTGACAACTAGATGTTATCTTTGCTTACTGGCAAACCTTGCAGAATATAATTAAGACCTTTGTGAAATTGAAAGGGTCCATTGGTGAACTATTCATACATCAATCAACACTAAAAAGTTAAAATAAAAGTTTTATTAAGGATTCACTTGATATTCTTACAATCTTCTTGTACTACCAAAATACAAATGGAAACAATCAGTGCAAATTAATTTTCAACTTTTATTATTGAAATAAGTGCTTCTTGGTACAGGATTTACCAATGGACCCTGACGATTCAGAAGGGGTTTCCAATAAGCAAGGAAAAATTCAAGATTTTGCCAGATTTTGCAATGAAGTTTGACAGTATTTTCTCTCTCATGCGAAGAGAGACAGAAAATGGTATGTATTGGAGCTACAATATTGGCTGCTAAGCGCTCTGGGCTATTGTGTTTTAAATAAGCCATAACCTACAAGAGTCCTGCCATAACGGTTGTCATAATTGAATAACTGAAGGCTCAGGAAGAGTTATCAATAGTCAAAGTCCACTGGCATGTCACAGGTAATGATAACCTAAATGTCTGTTGAGCAGTTATGATGCTCTCAGTTGGTTAGCAATGTCTTCTATCTTACAGTTTACAGGCCTACGTTAAGTGGGATTTGAGATGATTTCACCCTGTGTATGCTAGGCTGACCAGTTTGAAAGTTTCCCTCGCCGTTTGCCAAACCTTTTACAAACGCTGTCTACTATCTATCCCCTAATCAAAGCACAGTAGATGAGTGTTTATACTTTAAGCATGGGTGGCCACAGTGGGAATCGAACCCCTAACGTTGTGATCGGCTTGCTCTACCCTTTGAACTATACGGGACCACAAGTGTGCTCTTTGCCACATCTTTGTCATGCATCTGGTGTTGATTTTGTTGACTTTTTTTTTTTTTGCAGAGAAAGACTATGAAAATGCAATCAAGTACTACACAGAGGCTCTGGAGGTCAATCCAGCCAATGCCATCTACTATAGCAACCGAAGCCTGGCATACCTACGCACCGAGTGCTACGGTTACGCCCTGGCTGATGCTACCAAGGCCCTGGAGATAGACAAGAACTACATCAAGGGATATTATCGCCGAGCCACATCCAACATGGCACTGGGCAAGTTCAAGGCTGCACTTAAGGACTATGAGACGGTAAGACAGCTGGCTTCTTTCACCCTACCGAGATACACACTTACACAGGTCATCGTTTAGTCTGACTCATAGTCTGGTTCATATTTTTTTATTAGAAAATGATTCAGAACATAGAATGTGTAGACTATGATGGGACCAATAGTCAAAGGTGAGTAAAGCGTAAGCTGCCAGCCTCTGTTTCTTGTAGTTTTCCTCAAAGACAATGAGGAGAGAGCTCTCCAGCTCCATCTGTTGATCTGTCATCGTTAGTTAGTCCATGTAGCTTTAACGGCCCAGAACGGGGATTAGCCTTTAATCCATTAATGATGCCAATTAGATAGACTGAGGGCACTCATACCACAACCAATTTGGTGTCTGTTGTCGTTGCTCTATTCTCATTATTGGTGATATAAATATACTGGAGTTATGGCAACAAAACTCGCTAATGCAAAATGAATCTAGTGCAGTGGGAGGGCAATATTGCACAGTACAACATATATCAAGGTATATCTGCTGCTTTACTATAAGCATATCTGCTGCTCTTATCAGAAGTATATCTGCTGCTTTTATTGTAGAATTGCTTTTGTATTATAGGATTATTATTATTATTATTATTATTTTCTCTTTTTGCCCTTTAAAATGTTTAGTGTTCAGTAACTCTAGGAGTGAACTCGTCATAAGAATTTCGATGCCCAGTCTGACCTGTAGTTATTCTGTGCAAATGACCAATTAAAACCTTGAACCTAACACTAAGCTATAGCTATATCCCAAAGACAATCTATGTTTGGACAATCGAGGCCAAGCACCACTGACAGCAGAACCAAAGACTTGATGCAACCAATGACAAGCTGGAACTGAATCTTTATCAATGTATTTCTAGCGCTTATATAGAACATATAGGACAGCAGCATTTGTATGTTTAAAGGTGAAATATGAAATATTTTCTACCCACTAGAGGGAGCTTGTGAGGACTGTTTGCACCTGTTATCATTTCTGCAATTACTCTTAAGGCTGGTTTATGCTTTTGTGGAATCTGCGGAGTTCATGGAATGTTCGACGCTGGAGAATCAGCAGAGCATTCATACTGTTTGCAACTGTTTGCAGCATGTTGCACAGATTGTGCAACAGACATAACTACGTTTCGTAGATTATATAAAAGCACAGAGTACATTTTCCAATGTTATTGTGTCTGTCCTTGATTGACCAGTGCCAGAGAGAATGGTTACTTATGCCTTAGAAATATATTTGTTTAACATTCACTACAGGAAGTAAATTAGCTAAAATTAATTTAATTGTTTAAGTGCAAAATGATACGTTTTAAAGTATATTAACCCTATGACTCCCAAAGCCCATTCAGTCAACAAATGTCTGTCTGTTCTGTGGACAGGTGGTGAGGGTGAGACCCAATGACAAAGATGCAAAGATGAAGTATCAGGAGTGCAACAAGATAGTGAAACAGAAGGCTTTTGAGAGAGCCATCGCCAGTGACGAGACCAAAAGATCTGTTGTGGACTCGCTAGACATCGAAAACATGAGTGAGTTGTATAATACATAGACAATGTTGACATTTGAATCTATATTTGTGGTTATATTTTGAGCATTAGGCCACATCAGTCCAAGGGATGTAAATGACATAGTTCATGGATTCATGTAAAGGTGGTATTATGCTTCTTTTAAAAAATGAATGTCATCTTAAAATGCAGCTATTGAGGATGAGTATGCAGGGCCCAAACTTGAAGATGGAAAAGTTACATTGAAGTTCATGAAGGAGATGATGGAATGGTTCAAGGACCAGAAGAAGCTACACAGAAAATGTGCTTATCAGGTAAACCTGTATGTACGAACCGGAAGCCTCACGTTGAAGTAAACTGTTGACAACTTAAAGTAAACGCTTCCTTGTACATCATTTCAGATTTTGGTCCAAGTTAAAGAGGTTCTTTCCAAACTCCCAAGTCTTGTTGAAATCACATTAAAAGAGGTGAGTGTTTTGATGGTTTTGCAGATTTGCTTAATCAGTTACTGAAATGGAGGAAAGTTCTGTTTATGTTTTACATTTAAGGCATCTAGCTGGTGAGCTTACCGAGAGCAACGTAGTTGCTTATGAGTGCAACAGTAGACTCAAATGTCTTGATTACCAACATAATAAGCAACAAACAGAAAGTGCAAAGGCCATGACAGTAAATGTAAAAAAATAGTTCCTGTGACCCTGCAACACGTCACAACACGTGTCTCCATGAATGAGGAACTTTTCTACTCATCCTGCTCTATTAGAATTGTACTAAAGTTGTTCTCCGTCTCTCTCCCGCAGACAGAAAAGATAACGATTTGTGGGGACACCCATGGACAGTTCTACGATCTCCTCAACATCTTTGAGTTGAACGGCTTACCCTCACAGACCAACCCTTACGTATCCTGTCTCATTTAATCCCATATCTCATCAACTGTTGAATGCGTGTCCACTGCAGTCCCTCCTACTTGTCTGTTATGAAAGTCACTATAGAAAACCTTTGTGCATGGCAGAACTCAAGTCACTTAACCACAGAATTCAGCTGTTCAACGGTGACTTTGTGGATCGTGGCTCTTTCTCGGTTGAGGTCATTCTTACGCTCTTTGGCTTCAAGCTGCTCTACCCTGACTGCTTCCACTTGCTCAGAGGTGAGTATGTCGGTGGCGTGTGTGTGTGCATGCGTTTTGTTTGTGTGTTTATACGTATGTGCTGCTCACTGTCGCTCACTGATTCGCTGACTGACTGACTCACTGACCACTGTTATACCATTGGTCAGCCGAGTGTTGGAGTTTCCATTGGCCGATGTATCCGTGTCAAATTAAAAGCCCTCTAGCGACAAGACTTTTGGCCACGATTTCGCACATTGACCGTACACGGTCTGGCCATGTACTAGGTTTTGACCTAGTCTTGTTTAACCTACAGGTAACCATGAGACAGACAACATGAACCAGATGTATGGATTTGAGGGGGAGGTCAAAGCCAAATACACAGCCCAGATGTTCCAGCTGTTTAGCGAGGTCTTCCAGTGGCTACCTCTTGCACAGTGTATCAACAGCAAAGTACTGGTAAGCTGAAAGATCTTGTTTGTCCACAGTGGTTTGATCATTGCAAAAATCAGCAGCAGTAGTAGAATAGCAGCCACTGTTGTACTAGCTAGCTAGATTTTTAGACTAGGAAAATAATTCTGAATTATATGTGATTACCTGCCCAAGTTGCTGGTATAGGAGACATTTACCAATACACAGGGTATCAGAAATACTTTAATGTATGTATGTACTTTAAGGTATGATGTAACTATCCTTTGTGCCATAATCCACAGTGAGCCTTTACATAAAGGCCTAATTCAGAAATTTAGAATGAATGCTACCAGTGAACTAACAAGCTAACTAGCCACAGCCAAGATGTGTTACTCGCATTAGACTCGATAATTCCTCCCTCTGGATGTCAAGGTGCTTTGATTTATTTATTTATTTATTTTTAACTGCGGGCACATCGTCCACACGGTCATTTTGTCTGTCTTTGTCTCAGGTGATGCACGGGGGACTCTTCAGTGAAGACGGAGTAACGCTAGAAGATCTCAGGAAGATCGACAGGAACAGACAGCCTCCAGACTCAGGTAGGGCACACTCAGTCAGTCCTGACTGGCTCTCAGACAGAGTCTCCAGAAGGGGAAGCAAGCGCCTTTCAACACCTTCCTGTGTTCTTACCTTTTCAGGTCCCATGTGTGACCTCCTGTGGTCGGACCCACAGCCCCAGGTCAGTTTCCTCCTGTTAGAGGTTCACCCGCATTCCAGCAGATAATCTGCAGGTTGTGTTCTGGATAACGCAGAATATTCAGGGTTCCCACATCATGGAAAATCATTGAACATTATTCTGTCATGGAAATTGATGAACTAGCTCTATGTCATGGAAATGTCCTGGAAATGTGCGTAATGTGTACTTGCATTGGCAACAAAACGTGTTAAGTTATGAAAGTAAAGTCAATTTTTGCGTCAGTCACAAGAAAATGTCGTTGAGAACCTTAAATTTGTCACCGAGATGTCCTGGAAAATGTAAATTTGTTTTGAGTGTGAACCCTGAATGTTGATAATTCAGACCAGCGTCTTGTTGTCCTCTCTGTTGGTCGCGCAGAACGGCCGGTCAGTCAGCAAGCGAGGAGTGAGCTGTCAGTTCGGGCCGGACGTGACAGAGCGCTTCCTGGAACAGAACAAGCTGGACTTCATCGTGCGTAGTCACGAGGTCAAGGCGGAAGGCTACGAGGTCACTCACTCAGGAAAGTGCATCACCGTGTTCTCGGCGCCCAACTACTGGTACGCTGCCGCACCGGCCCACTCGCACATCAAGACTAAACTGTCACGGCCCGTTTCCTAGTTCGTTTTGTTAACCGTGGTTTCTTGTACTCTGTCTCCCCCAGTGATCAGATGGGAAATAAGGGCGCCTACATCCACCTCAGGGGATCTGACCTCAAGCCAGAGTTTCACCAGTTCACTGCTGTGGTCAGTACACTGCATCTCTTAATTGACCTGATCGTACCACTGCGATCTTTAATCGGGCTCTTACTTGATTTGATTTGCTCTTACTTGATGAGCCCAAATATTTTGGTTGATGCTGTGATCATGATCATCTTGAATACGTTTGATTGCTGTTGGCATTCTAAATAGAATGAAACGTTTTAAGCAACCGTCTAATTAGTTATCAATTATGGAATGTAAAATTGCGATGCACTATTACACAGGATTAATCGCGCAGCCCTTACCAGCTAACAAAGTATTTGGCGGCTTGTCGAAGCGCGATCTAATCTTCACTCTTCTTTCGCTCTCCTCTGCAGCCTCATCCGAATGTCAAGCCCATGGCGTATGCCAACACGCTAATGCAGATGGGGATGATGTAGAAGCCACGCTAGTCTTGTCTGTCTGTGACACCGACGACCTCCCATCTGACCTGGACCATCCCAGCCACCTCACTCCCTCCAGCGCTTAGACATGCCCTCGTTCATGCTCGGCCTAAGGGATCCGTCGTCCCCCCGAAAACCTCCGCTAGCTGTATTCAGAATACACGTGGTGTAGTTCAGATGGGAAGACCACTTAGACCGGTCCAGTTGAGAATTGGCCGTGTTCTTTCTTGTATCTGTTAAAACTGGAAAAAAAATCCCCAAACACCGTTGTCCCGTTGACCACTCATGTGTAACATCACTGGGTAAAAAAAAAACAAAAAACAAACATAAGACGACCCTGAGAATTGCAGATGCATCCCCTTGGAGCTGCTTGGTTTTTAAATATTTGACTGAATGCTGTACTTGGCAGATGGGATAAAGTAGCTGGTATGTACCAAAGATCTGTGATGAAATTGATTGTTTGGTTTTTACAAGGAGCAACTTCTGACTCTTAAAACCTACAACTGTACTGTTGGCTTACGTACAGAGCTTAGAGTGTCTTGAGAGGTGTGGTGAGAGCAGCATGTTCACGATCAGTATTTTCCACTCATCCTACAATGTGACACAGTCTATAAAAGAAAATAAAATAGTTTTTTGTTTTTCAAGTTTGCAAAAGAGGCTTAATTCAATGTATGATCCCATTCCAAACAGAAAAACAAAGTATTCTCCGGAGACCGTACCAATTGGCTCTATATGTACACTTAGAGGTGCCGTTTGCCATTAGATGTGTGTTTAGCTGGTTTGAACATGTAACTGATAAATTGTATTTTGCACTGCTTTCTATTGAGGAAGGTACTGCTGCTCTCCATGTCTCCTCCTTGTCTGTCATTGTGTGGCACTCACCGCTGGCAGCTCTCCCAGTCTACTCTCCCAACTAGCTTTGGTGTAAGGCAAACCACTGGTGGCACTCCAGTTTCCAATACATGTCTGATGACCAGTGACTTAGCCCATGTGTGGATTTCTTCAATACACGGACGTCCAAAACCAATCCTCTCTTGAAGCGCACAGCTGCATTGTCCAATGGCCCTCAACTTTTTAGATAAGGAAATACACTGATGTGTATGTATATATACTGTATCATTTAAAGATTCTGTGTACATGTTTGGAGAAAGTTATTGAATAAAAAAAAATCCAGTCCAGTGATTTTAGAACCAAGTTGGTATTTTTATTTCTTACACCAATGAAAACTGCGTTTGTCTTGTGATTCATTGTGTTATGTTACACTACAAGTTATCACACCTGCAGGAATTACTGGTTGGGGTTTTCACAATCCAGACCGTCATCTGTAAAAGAAATCAGACAGGAAACTCGATGTGCACTTTCCAACTAACAAAATCAGTTGTCATTTAAAGGATAATATACAGCGAGCTGCTTATTATTGCGTGTCGGAGTCCTGCATCACCCTGTCGGGGTTTATTTCGCAATAATGACCGACTCACGGTACATTACCCTGCTTATTACACGGCTACTTACCAAACAAAATCAATAAGATGACACAAAATATAACAAAAAATGATTTTATTGCTTCCGCCAAAAAAAAAAGTGTTAGCGTCCATAGGAACGGTCTGCTAGTCAGAAATAACAGACCGCAGAATGCCGTAATCGATCAGAGTCGAGTATTCAACAAAGCCGTGTAATAATAGCGGATAACATCACATCAGCACAGCGAGACGAGGCCCCCTACACTCCCGCAATGACACTTACTCGTCTGGAGGCGTGATGGTGACGGTCTGCTCGTCGAACGTCTCTGTCACTACCGGTTTGAAGAGCGGGGTCAGCTGAGGTGAGAAGGAGCGCAGGCTGGTTATGGAGTGTCAGGGGTCATGATGGTGATGAACCCTAACCCACTATCCAAATCCCACAGATACAAACACTCCTTCATACCCTCATCCATTTCACTGCTAAACTCCGATAGAAAAAGGTAATATCAGCTTGACCACCCAGCCACGCTTGGTAAATATTATGTACTCCATGTTTTTACAGGTACTCTGTTTTTATTTTTATGTTGTATTTAACTGCCTTGGGTGTTTTTTGATCTTACTGTTTTCACTGCTGCATAACCAATTGCTCCTCTGAAGACAAATGAAGTTCTACTACTATTACTACTACTACTACTACTACTGTAGTTTGTATATGGTTTTAAAATGAAGTTGATAATAATAATAATAATAATAATAATACTTCAAGCCCAACAGTACATATTAAATCAAAGCTACAGAATCGAAACCAAACATTACAAATTGCCAAAAGATAAAACAAAACAATTTCTTACTTTTTTCTGGGCCACATCCTGCCAGTTGATGGAGTCAAAGAATTTGTGAGCCATTACTTCTTTGGCATCATTAGGACCTCCCCCTAACCTGTCAGTCAAGGCAGGATAATGTCAGCACAAAACGCATCATTTACACACAGTACCATCTCGTAATGTAATAACTGTGCATATTGTAACAACTGCACATAATGTAATCAAATTTCCATAATGTAGTAAAATGCGGGACACACGACATTGACCCCGTAATGCGAATTATGTAATAAGTTATCACGTTGATTGTTACATTCCAAAGTGAGTTTCAATTTCTTTGCTTTTTTTTGGTGTCGATCAGCCATCCGGAAGTACCTCTGCTTAGGGTCCTTCTTGAGAAGGTCACCCAGCAGAGACTTGGACTCGACGGTCAGTCTGCTGGGGAAGCGGACCTCCTCCGTGAGGATGAGTTCGAACAGAACGCTGTGGTCCCGGTTGTAGAAGGGCAGTCGGCCGCACATCATCTCATACATGACCACGCCCAGACCCCACCAATCCACCGCCTGGCTAGAGTCATTGTCCTCTAGGACCTGGGGGATGAATGGAGGATTCCTACATGAGAAATACTTTCCCTACAGGGGTCAACTAAACTAGTCATAAATAGGTAAAATTTCTTAAATCAAAATGCATTTACATTCCTTGACATATCAACTTTCTATCACCTTAAAGTCAAGTGTCTTTGAAACATGACCAAAGGTTCTACTAACAAGGCTAGATAATGTAGGTAACAGCCAAAGCCAAACCTGGCTGTTTTACATATTTCAATAGGATATGCAATCACCATGTGTGGTCTAAAATAGTGATGTAAGTTGTGTTAGTGATATCAGTCCCACCAGAGGAAATTGTCAACCTGGAGCCTTGCTATTGTAAAGTGTTGAGTGTACTGCTTTTCGCCACAGGTCCCGCCAAAGACCACGAAACAGGAGATCTTCGAGATTGCCACTTTAAACTCTTTCCTTGTATGCTAGGTTACAATTTCACAGAGATCATATTCACCAACCAAAGTTTTCATCCCCAGGTAAGTCTCATAGGTGTCTCGAGTATGCAATAAAGGGATATTAACATCTAGTCCTACACAACAGATCTTCTCTATAGAGGATTTATGCCATTGGAATTCAGAACACTTTTATAAAGGCAATTGGGCAACATATCATCGTCAAAATTCCATCAACAGCCATCCGATTGATCGATTAAACAGTGATGTGTATGTGTGCAAGAAGCGCCATCTAGAGGCCATCCTGTGTCAGCTGCACTGCCCCCCCCCCACCCCACCGTGTCTGTAATTTCAGTGGTGGGAGATTGGCGGTGGGATACGACTGTGTCGGGACACGGCGGACATCACGTGCCGCTTGTAACGCCTTACCTCGGGTGACAGGTACTCAGGAGTTCCACAGAAGGTCTTACTGGTATCGCTGAAAGTGATGTCCTCCTTACACAGATCGAAATCAGTGAGCTTGATATGGCCGTCCGTGTCCAACAACAGCTTCTCCATCTGAGAGCGGAGACACATGGAGACAAAACAAGTTGGAGTTGCATAACAAGGGTGTGTAACGTCACATTTGGGGAAAACTGGTTCAGCTCAAGCCCCATGGTTCAGCTTCAACTTGACAATGTCACAACATCTAGCCATTTCAAACATTTTTATAGGTTGCTCGTTAAGATTTTAAGGTAATTGTTTGACTAAAGGTGAGGTAACAAAAGAACCTGTATTTTACGTTACTGCTCACTGTTGAGGCAGCTGAGGGAAAAACACTTTTGGTTCATACAATGTGCAGATGACATTTTGATTAAAATTCATTGGCAGGTCCCACTTCAAAGCACAGGCTGAACCCAGGAGGGGAGCGGGAACAGACGTTAGACCACATTCATCATAATGAGCTGCATCCCTTAATGCACAAAACAAAATCTTTTTAACTTGCCTCCTTCACTTCACCTACACTTCAGAGTGAAGTCAAGAAGGGATCATTCCTTTGAAATTGATTCACCTGGTCAGCCCATGTCATGAAACGAAAAGCTGGTCAAAACCTTTTTGTATTTGGAGTTTCAAAAACATAGAATTAGAATTTTGCCTACAACAACTTATCAGGGAATCTTTATTAATTAATAATCTTGACTTTCCTATAAAATACTAACAACTCTAGAATTTCATTCAGGCCATAATCTTTGAGTAACACAACAGAATAACATTTGGAAAATTATGTTTGTGCCAAACTATTAGTGGTTCTTTGAACCGCTGGGGTTGCTTGAAGGCCAATGTTTTAACATGATTTACATCAAGCATGGATAAAAAGTAATTTAACCAAGAGTTAAATAATAATTCCTAACTATGTAAAGTACTAATTATTAAACTTAGAATAATAATAATGATAATAATAAAATAAAAACCCTGGTGAAATTCTAAAATACTTAAATAAAAATGACTCCTTAGGGGCAAAAAAGTCCCCTAGAAAGAGTCCCCTCTCTGGGCTTTGGTGTGGGTATACCACACATTGTTTCCTTCACCATATATCCTGAATGCATTATGTAACGCATTCTGAACGCATTGTGTAAATGTAAATCCTGACGCGTGCCTGACCCACACTGGTTGGGCTGGTGGGAGGGTTCCCAGTTCTCACCTTAAGATCCCGGTAAACAATGTCATGTGAATGGAGAAACTCCAGCGCTGACACAATCTCAGCCCCGTAGAATCGCGCCCTGTCTTCCGTGAACACTCGGTCCCGTGACAGGTGGAAGAACAGCTGAAACGTGGGGAGAGCGGATGGAGAGCAACACGTAGGAGAGGTCAGAGAGATCGTTTGTTTGTGTGTACATGCCACAACTGTTTGATGCGAGGTCCGTCACTGAGGTCTGTGTGTATGTGTCATCGGTGTACGTGCATGTGACTATGGCGCATATGTGTGTGTGTGTGTGTGTGTGGGTGTGTGTACCTACCTCGCCTCCATTGAAATATTCCATCACAAAGCACAAATGATCATCAGTTTGAAAACAATGTATCACATTCTGGAAGAATTTAGACAGTGTAAGCTCACATTTGCAACAGTTATTTTGCAACATTGCAACAAAACGGCACGTACAGTTGTTAATCAACATTCTATCATGCATACAGAATAGCATTACAAATGGACACTTTTTAAATGTTGCAAGCTAAGTGGTCGATGGAGCCAATGGCATGGGGGCTTAGCATTGAGAGCCTATGGATTGTCTGGTGGATCACATGGATCTTGGGGAAAAAACAAATCTCAAATGACTGAGAAGCTAGCTGTTCTGTTTGAGACGGGGACAACTTTTACCAGCTAGCCTTCAGTAGTGCATGACGTGTAGGAGATGACTGCTGTACTCACCGTGATGAAGGGGTGTGGTGGGATTTTTAACATATTACTTTCTGTAAGCGCCTGGTCCTCCGCTTCCTGCACACAGACACACAGATTACCAGAAACACTGAACACATTCTAACCAGCATACTTTTACACATTCCCAGTTAAATATGTGATCTGATGGGCAAAGCGCTAAAGCTTGTAACCTTCTGGTTTGACATCATGTTTTCCTTACCAATAACAACCCAATGTGTTCAAACGTTCATCTAGTCCATATGAACACTTCCACGAGAATGAGAGGTGGAACAAAAGCTGCCTGGAGCGAATCATGGGAGCCTCCATTTCAACGCCGCCGATTATAACCCGATGATAATGAATTATGTGCACACATGCATCTGTTATGTACCTTGGCTATGATGACATCTCTGCGCAGCATCTTTATGGCATAGTGTACACCGGTGGACTTCTCTTTGGCCAGGATCACCTTCCCAAAAGTCCCCTTGCCCAGCAGCTTCAGGAACGCAAAGTCAGTCAGTGTCTGGAAAGGATAACATGGTTGAACTAGTACACTATAAATCAACCTCAATATGGGACACGGGAATTCATTAGGGACAGGACTTTAAATTTCACTGAGGTTTAAAGCTGCTATGTGCGCCATGTAATGGAAACATCTGTGTGATGAACTAACCGCTCCTTTGTGTTTGAAAAGTAACTCTAACTGAAAGAGCGTGTTTTGCAGAATGTGTAAGAGAAGAGCGTGTTTTGCAGAATGTGTAAGAGAGGGTGAAACTAGCCTTGCTGATCCTGTTCTGTTTAGACTTCTCTTTAGACAAAAACATTTAATAAATGTGTGTATTACAAGCTTAATAAATAATTTATACTTTTTGAAGCAACTGCTCTTTTTCATGTTTATTTGAGCGTGGAATTATTTAATTCCATATCAGATAATCCCACTCTACCAATAGTGAAGGGGAATTACAACAACAAGCCATTACAACCTACAGCCGAATGCGTGTAGAGCTGAACTCTGAACTCTGGACAAACTAACAATGGGCCCTGTAGCAGCCATTGAATCAGCTTCTAATGCCGTCAATATTACGCGGACTTACAAACTTCAGCTGGGATTCGACTAACATGTGGATGAGTAGCCAACACTGTGAAGTTGGTTTTATAAGTGAACTTCTCCTTTAAAAAAGCCACAAGCAGCGATTGTTTTTTTAAGTGCTGCCCTGCTGTGGCTAAGCAAGGAATTACAACAACATTGTTGTGTTGGTTTGCACGTTGCCTCTGTCAGCGCCAGCCATCTTTCGCTTAGCGAATTTCGGCAGTAAATACAGAGGAGTTCCCCGTGTTTGAGTGGCTTTTAAAAGTTAGGCAAAATGCTTCCAAACAGCCACATCACACTGTTTACAAAACAAACAAAAGTGGGGCGATGTGACCATTCAAACCAATCGCGGATTGTGCCTTTACACGACTTAGACTAGTCTTAAAATAGGAATTTGTGGAAACAGGCATCTTCTTCAGGCATTGCCAACCCAGTTGTATCCTATGCAAGCTGTTCTGTTATGCTTAGCCTCAACGGGTTCCTCACCAATTTGGTGCTGCTTTTGGACATGGCTCCTTCATCCTTGGACTCCTTCTCTTGCGATCTCAGGCGGTTGGCCACGGCTTGGATCGCCTGCATCCACTCCTCTCTGCCACACAAAAATCCCACAAGAGTTCTTCACACGAGTCTGGCTTGCAAAGAGTGGGCAACGCTGAACCACTTACACACCCCTCATTGCAATCTGACTTACTCTTGAGACAAACACAAACAAAAACAAAATAAGTACATAAAAACACTGCCTTGCCAAAATGTTTATTTTATTCATATCATATTTCTAATCTTGCAATTTAATTGGCACTTACTTATCTGTACAGATAAGAACGGACATTAAGTTGAAGGAATACCATGACATTTTAATCTTTTAATCTTATAATCTTTTACATTTGTTCGCCAGGCACATGTTACAATGTAGGGAAATTATATGTTAAAATATTGATGAATAATAAAATGGGCCTTTGCAGTTGTCATTCAAACTAATGGGTACTAGTAGCCAAATGCTAGCATATGACATTGAAGCTAGGGATATATTGATTTCAAGGAGGTATGCTAGGGCTAAAAATCATTATTATAGTACATGAACCTTTTATCATACTGGAGCCTGATAAAACAAATAAGACTTTGACTGCAGTTTTCTTTTATCCTGTTCTTACCTTTCTTCACTGTTGTCCACAGCAAAGGTGCGTTCAACGTAGGTGGTCAACTGCGTGCAACGGATCACAAATGTGTTGGGTTTGGGTTTTTCATTCTTCATTACCTGGGCTCCTGGGGAAAAAGGCAGAGGTTATCAATACTGAAAACAATGATTTGTGGTTTTAAGAAGTGAGATTAGAAGCAATAAAAATGAGAGAATGCAAAAAAAATCGAAACGTTCAATGGATTACCCAACAGAGTTTGAAAGTAGAAAGCAATGGTGGAAAACTCTTATTTTAGAGCTGTGTTTATCTGGAGGGCTGACCTTTCACTGAAAATGTGTTGAGTGCGTTCTGCTCGTTCAGGTCACGCTTCTCCTTGTAGCCGTTGAAAGAGCCATCACTCTTCAAGATGAAGTACCTGGGCCTCCAGTTCTTAATGTACTCACCTTGACAAGACAAACATAATGCACTGATGACTACATTTTGTCAAGAGGCCCATAATTAACATTTTGCTCATGAATTCTTCATTTTAATCAAATCGAGCCAAAAGTGTTTCTATTCTAAATTCAATTGTGTCTGGTATTAAAGCTAGGCCCATTTTCTATGACAAATTATTGGTATGATAAAACCTTGATATGATGCTCTTACCTCTTTTCATTATCCATCCCTCTTTTGCTACACTGACTTGATTCATGGCGAAAAATGCCGTTTCAGAGAGGGTCAGAGAGAGTTTCAGAGGTTTCTCTCTAAGCCTGTTCAGGTCTCAATCAGTGTCAATGAGTCCCAACAGCACCTATTGAATGCAGAAAAAGTGTAAAGAAAGACAAAGGTCCAGCTTAAAATACTTTAAAGTGTAACTACACCCGCAGGTATGAGCCTAACTCCACCCACAGCATAATTTTGAGCTGAGAGGGGTGTTGGAGGAGGTCAGGAGTTGCTCAGTGACATTCTCAAAAGAATGCACACAAATAGGTGGAGATTCACAAATATATTTCCATTTAAAAATGCTAAGTTGACGTACAAATGATGATATACGAATAGTAAATTAGAGGCACAGATACAGATTTACAGATACAAATCACTCTACATTTATTTGTGCATTGTGTTTTATGAGTTATGTAATTTGACATTTGTTTGTGAATACTAATGGGACTGTTTTAATCCTATATGGTTGCTTGGTTAATTCAGTCATTACACACATTGTTTGTTAGGCAGTGCATCATTTACAGGTGATAAGATCAGCAGCATAAATGTGGATGATCACAGTAAAAATAAAGTATAAGTGCAGGTAGCTAATTACTTCACATATTTTCCTGTGACGTTGTGATTGTCAGCTAACCGGCCAGCAATATTTTCTTTACAGGACGAGTGACTTTTGAGTATTATGCAGTTGGTTAATGGCGATAACCGCTAAATATTATTATATTATGACACAAAAAGCATGCAGAGAAGTGTATTCAATAAAAAAAACAGCAAACACCGTTTATGTTTGATGTGGCCAAAATTAGTAGAAACTGCATTCATTTTAATGCGTTGTTCCCCATGTGGACGTCGTCATTAAACTCCATTAAATGGCGGCGAGATCAAAGAGTGTCGCAACTCTCTCTTTCAACCAGTCAGTACAGGCGAGAGACTTCCGGCTACTTAAGAGACTTCCGGTTACTTAGCCTAGACCGCTTCTTCTTTGACTGGGGGTCAATGAGAGTGTCTTACATTCGGTCATATATCTTTTCTTCTGCGAGGGGCTTATTTGATGTAGAAACGTGTCGTGATGTTTAAGGCCATAACAACTTATTGATAGCAGTAGGCGAACTAGACACGTCTACAAATTAGTAAAAAATAAACGTGTCAGCAGATGATCCTTTTAGCGCATGCGCAGTATGGTACTGTACGGTGTAATGAATTTTCATGAGATTCTTACATGAATTAGCTGCTGTACGTATTATCTATGGCTACCCTGCTAAACGACTAGCACGGACATTCATAACCTGTTTAATGTTATACAGTCGTATGTATGTGTGAGGTGATTTTCCCGACCCACCATGTTAGGTTTCCGTAGGCTGAATTGCGTGTGTGTACCATCTTGACATCTATAAACCCTTTGAAAACACACGGTCGCATTTATGTTGCGTCATCTGACAAACAGCTGATCATCAGTGACGCGCCACGTGTTGATAACACGCGTCTCACCTTGTTCTGAAGGGAACAGGAGACAAGAGATGTTCTGAAGGGAACAGGAGACAAGAGATCCACAGCAGCTTATATCTTGTTCTGAAGGGAACAGGAGACAAGAGATCCACAGCAGCTTATATCGGCCTGAGATGCCGAAATATTGTTCCGTGCCTAACTGTAGAAATGACTCTGGCAACAGCAACGACAGAAAAAGCTTTTACAAGTAAGTGTTTCCTATCTCACTTCTACATCCAGTTTGCGTTATTAACGTTGGATACTGTAATTAACTCGTTTCTTACTTAGCTTGAGTATGCAGTGTCGCTGTAAATGTCATTATATTTGTATTTAACAATTTGATACACTGATTTAGTCTCCATTATCATGTCGTATGGACTTGTGACTTGTCTCTTGTTTTGACCTTTGAGACCTTAGAGTATACATTACTGTTTGAGACAGATCATGGGTCATGACATCAGCTAGGTTTCCTCCACTGATGTAAAACTGAAACTCTGAACACAGGCTACGTGCTTTAGTGTATTGCATCATTAGTGTTATTAAAGAAATGTGCATGCATTTGTGCTGTAGTTTTATGCCCAACATAAGAACTCGTATAATGAGATTTGATCTCATCATTGTGTTATAGGTTCCCTCTACACGACCCAGATAGGTTACAACAATGGGTGAACAACATGGGACGTGAGGACTGGATCCCCTCTCGACACCAGTATATTTGCCATGAACATTTTACAGCGTCTTGTTTCAAAATACGTTGGGGTATCCGTTACCTTGAGAACGATGCCGTGCCCACAGTCTTCCAGCTGCCCGAGGTAAGACGAGATAACGAAAAACATGCTCTGATGTGAAATTTCACTTTTCTTAACCCCAAGTCGACGTTGGCTGCCTATAATAAAAGCCTTATGTCATTTGCACGTCCTCCTCTAATCTCAGCTGTCTTGCTGCATTGAATTGCTAGTACGATTACTTTTTGTTTGGCTTTGACAAACACTCATGCCTGCTCACTTCTAGAAAAGGAAAGGCGTCGTCGATCAGAGTGAGAAGACGTCTAAACGGTTTCGAGGCAGTAACCTAACGCCAGACGCAGTAGAGCTGGACAGCGGTGTCAACATCGTTCATCTGTATGAGATTGCCGTTGACTCGTCACAGACTGGAGAAACTGTGGTGGTGGAATCAAGTGATGTCGGAGAGTCTCTGGATTCCCTCCGAACAGATCTCCACCCACCAGCGGCCGTGGCTGGATTTGACTCGGGGGCTGAGTTTCCTGTAGCCTTGTTCCAGACAGTGGAGGATTTAAGTGTCCTCAGCAGCGGGGAGAATACAGAGGTAGTGGTGGTGTCTGAATTCCCTGCCGGTGAAGGGCAACAGGAACTGGTGAATGGAATCGCGGCAGCCATACTTAGGGGGCCAGGCCAGGGGCTGGTAATGACTGACCTAGAGGAGGCTCACACCTCTCCAGGGGTGGAAGACGTGTCTTCAGATATGGAGGAGCCCTCTGCTGTCCGTGACGACCACGCAGCTCAGGTTATCGCTTACTTTGAGACGATACCTAATGTTTTCCCTAACGGAACCTCCGCTCAGTTCACTCTCACCCCCGATACCGTGTTGTCGTCTGCTCTGGGCTCCAAGCCCATCACCTCCACTCTCCCCATAGTCTCCAAACATGTCCCCAAACACGTCCCGCCCTCTTCCAGTTCACTGGTGCTCACCATGGAGAGACTTGACACTGAGGAGGGACAGGGTGACAAGAGCAAGCCAGAGGAGGACAGCCCTCAACAGCAGGAAAATCAACTGGAGGAACATTGGTAAGTTGTGTTGACCATTTCCTCTCATGGAAAGGATGTGTATTTTTTGACAAGAGCGTGTATGCTCTCCTGTAGTAATGGAATCCTTGTATAATTTCAGCCTCTAATAGTTAAAATGGTGCTGTGGAGTAGTGTGTGTGTGTGTGTGTGTGTGTGTGTGTGTGTGTGTGTGTGGTCAACGGACTGACCTGGGCTCTAGATTCTATTGCAGAATGAGGTAAACTGGGATTTCACTCATAGATTATATATACAAGAACCATACTTTGACCATCCGGGACCAAAACTAAAGGTTTAAATAAATAACAAATACTGAG
>OMKK01032347.1:3913-14291 GCA_900302305.1 Polymixia japonica | reverse complement strand
TAATACACATGATTTATACCTCCACATAAAACACACACACACTCATTCAAGCATACATATGATGCGTTTAGAGATGTGCACACCACTGTTTTCCCTAGAATTGTTTTGACAGGATGCAAAGAATTTAGACTTTTGATGGATGTTTCACTGTGACATTGAAACACAAGGGAACCTAGGGGAAACACTGATGTGCACACACACACACACACACACATATACAAAAAGATGCATCCACAAACGCATACCATACATACAAAATTGCATAAACAAATTGTTCTAAGACACACACACACGTGTATTTTTCAGTATTTCAATCTCAGAATAAGCTGGAAAACAGTTAAGAAATCATCAATGACGTATGCATGGACAATATTCTCAATGTCGTTGACCTATTGTGGTTACCTTAATGACAGCAGGTTCTGGTCAGGACTGTTACCCTCAATAATATTATGACATCAGAGCTCATACGTGAGCATCGAAGGCAATGACACCTCCAAGACATGCAGAGCTATCTTTTCCACGTTCCTCCGCAAGGAAGAAAAAAAACACACAAACCTCACACACAGAAACAAACAAACACACAAGCAAGATTACAGCATTTCATCCTTCCGTTACCCTGGATCCTAATGATACACCTTCCCACAATGCAACAGCTGGACTCACTCCGATATACAAATACACACAACTCACACAGTCATCCAAACTTCCACACATTCATCTTAGCAAAAAGATGCACTTTCTCACATACATGTATTATGTACACATACAAGTATGACACACAAGGTCCTACTCACTGATGTAATTGCCTCCCATCCAGTGAATGTGATGAATGTATCAAATCAGTGACTGAATGTAAGAACCTCAAACATCTCCTTTCGGCCTGGAGGACGACTTCGCAGGGTTTGCTGCAGGGCCGAAGAGGAAACGACACCTCACCCGCAAGTGGGGTTAAAAGATTCGACAGCTGCTCGAGGAACGTGGAGGCACTTGACTCAAAGTTGCGCCAGATTATGCCTTGTTTAGGAAAAGATGAGACGATGGTGTCACCCAAATACCTGGTGAGGGCACCCTGGTGGGATTTGATTAGCGCCTCATGGGTCCTCATGAAGATAGAGTGAAATTACATCAGAGAAACTATTTTGAGTATGGGTTGTAAAATTTTGACCGGCTCCATGTGTCACAAAGCAAAAAAGAACAAAAGATGGCCAAACCTTTGGAGGTTAAATTCCCAAAACAAGGTCCTAGACATCAACACAAGGGGGCAGCACGATAACGTACTATTACTGTGTTAAATTAATAGAGAGGGTCCAGTCGTTTTCCCCTCAATGAATAACTTAACGTTTCCAGGTCTGATAATATTGTCAGTAACAAACACTGGCCCTTAGTGATGTATGAATATTGTATATTATAACAATAGTACTTTTGGGCGTACATGTCCATGCCAGACAGTAGTTTTGTCTTGAAAGCATGTGATAAAACACTTTTCAGACTTTTTAGTGCATAACCCTGACTCAAAACACTCTCTCACTCCGTCTCGCACACTACTTCCTACACACACACACACACACACACACACTCATTTTCTATGGGGTGCATGCAAGATTACAACTACTGTACAGAGTCCTATTGGAGCTAGATACAGGGGCTGGAATAGTGCTAGAGAGCCCCACAGGTGATGTGTTGTGGAGGCAGCCTTCATATCCCAGCCCCAGCCCAATACTGCATGCGGGATCTTCTCGGTCAACTCTGTGAGCTGTACCGAGTCAGAAACTCCTAAATGGCGTTGTGTTATAGCTCGATATTGCATGCTGAAATAGTGCAACACACTGTCCTTAATAGCTTTTTTTGCATGAGGATATTGCTACCCATTCGGAGAAGGGGTTGGGAGAGCTGGATGAGTTGCGTCACAGAGGTGGCGCTCACTTGAAGCGTGCGGCCTTATACTTACCTGACACTGTCATATCTCGAGCGTTAACCTTGACGGGGACAAGATGTAGGACACGGGTGCTCGTGTCTCTGGGGATGTGCGTCCGCGAGAAAGGGAAATGAATATGATGGCAATAGTATGTTACCTCTATGACAGTGCAATGGAAAGTGTCTTGGCAGCATGTTCAAAAAAAAGTGTTGTTACTTCCACGTGTGCGTGACTACCTATCTTAGTAATGAGGTAACAGCTCATTGCTCGTGGCGACACAGAAAATCAATAGGGCTGATTTGATTTAGAGAAAGTAAGCACCTGTGCGTGCACCATGTGTGAGGTCCTGTTTGTCTCCATCTTTGTATATACTTGTACATGTATGTCTGTCCCGTTGTGTGTATAAATATATATTTTGCACTGAATGTACCAAAGGTTTGGGGCTTGCATAGTGAACTATTAGACCGACTCTCAATTTCAGTCTAACGAACACGTCCCGCGGCTTCTGCCACATCCTTACATCACGTCACGTCTGCTTGAAGGGCAACTTTTTGGCATGAGCAAAAGTCACAACTTTACATTAGGGTTGAAATCATTTGGCCAATGAGACATTTTCCATACTGTGGCTTTTTCTGCAGCAAAGTAATTGTCTGCCAAGATGGATTGCTTGCTCCTCATCCATATGAGGACAAAGTGCACCCCCCCCCCCCTTGCCCAATCCATTTGTGACAGGACTGGGCTCCTGCGTTCAGAACTCCACTCTATGCAAAGCTCCTGTATGTATGTCTCCATTTCACCCCAATGATTGTAATAAAAGAGAACAAATGGCAAGTTTTGATTAATGATACATGAGTGGGTATTCTTGTCTATCTTTATAAGAGGTTTGGAACTTATAGATGTGGAAATAACTAAACTATTTATCTTTATACAGTTGTTTGTATGTGTGGCCAGTTTTGCAAATGACCTGCTAAGATTAGAATACTCAGTTCACCCAGACTTCTAGAGGCTTTGTCAGATGTAATTGGCCTAGCCTGTACAAAATAAATGGATTTAGCTGTCTTTCTATTTCATGAACAAATTATTGAGGACAAATATTAAAGTATAGAACATTTTACATTATACACATTTCCAAGACAAACTAAGGGGGCAGGTGTTATTTTTTTGTTTATTTAATTAACCAACGCGCATGCGCCTTACCGTGACGTGTCGAAGACTGTCAAGCAGATGGACGTGAAACCGGTGAAACCCTCCAGCTAAAGTTACTCAACCGCCTACAGCTTGTCCGTAATAACAGTTTTGATAGTTACCTCAATGAAATCATACGGACGGAGTTTCTAAAACAATCTACTCGTCACCGTAACCAAGTCGGAAGAAGAACAAGCGAATTTGAACATCGGGGCTATAACTTAGCGAGAGTTCCAACTATCGCGATAGTTAAGTTAGACAGAAGAGGTAACGACAGCACGCTAGTAGCCTGATTAGCAAACATGACCATGTAATGGAAAGTAGGTTATGTTAACGTTAGCTCCCTAGCTAGCCCCCTATTGGTACTTTTAAGTGTTTAACTTTTAGCACGTCGTTTAGATTTCAAACCCGAAGCGACGACGATGATGATGATGTCTCGGAGGCGGCTCATTCCGGGGCTTCTCGGAGAAATTCAAACCCCGATCAACACGGATTCAATGGAGAGTGTTTATGAGATGACCGGCGAGCTGGGCAGGTAAGACTCCAAGTTCACTGACGTTAATCTGGGTTTTTATTTTAGGCTCAACTTAAGTGAGAATTAAGTCATTGTGACATACGACCCGTGGAAGATCTGGGCTGTCAAAGAGAGGAGGCATGAATCAGTCTCTTTTTAGTAAAGATAGTATCTTGTTGTGTATCTAACCCCGGTGCTGAGTTGTTTACTTGGAAGCCTTTTAGTCTCATTGAGATTGAGATCTGTTTTTGCAAGAGAGACCTAAGGACAGAAACGTACAATTTCAGACACACGTTACAATCAACATTCAAGCAGCATACAAGGACAGATGAGTAAGAAACAGTCACAACCATCATCGAAAAAGTCAGCAATTAAGACTTTAAAATCACCCAGGACATGCATTATAATTTCAATGTGTAACTTGGCTCTCTGTTCTTAACTCCTGGATTTATTTATAGTAAATTACAAACATCAGGTAAATGAATGCACTAATTCTAAATATGCCTGTAAACCCTAACCAGTTATGACATTGCTGTAAGATTGTATATAACTAACTTATTGGGCGTTTAGAGCTGTCTTAAGGACAGTGTTTGGAGAGACCCTTATCAAGTGTCACTCTCTGTTTAAGTTACTGCAGCTAAAGAACTGTTGCTGGAAGATCATCTATGCTCAATTGAATCTTTATCCAAGTATGACTGAAAGTGTGTGTGTGAGAGAGAGAGTGTGTGTATTTGCGTGTGTGTGTGTGTGTGCGTGTGTGTATTTGCATGTGCCTAACTCCCATCGTCTGTGTGCTGGACCTTATGAATCTCTCACCCCGCTCCCATTCCGCCTGCATATAAGGAGGAAGGAAACAATTGCATGTTGAAACCAGATCTGAGCTCAGCTGCTGAGAAAGAGGAAATAATGAAGGCTACATCAATCTTACCCCACACCCCTACCTCACCCCCACACACCCCTCAGCATCTATCAGCTGTTTGTATATGAGATGCAAAAACAGGAAGTATTGAAGTGTGATATTTTAATGGATGTGACAGGGGCAGTAAGCGTTAGTTTAGTTAGTTAGTTTGATTTCAAAATTTCATTTTACCCTCAAGGAAATAGCTGTGCTGTACCTCTAAACATACCCAGAGCATTCATGTTCTACATCAAAATCTAATTTATCTAGATAGTAGCCTTCAGTGTTAAACTCCATCTCCAGTATATTTAGCATTATCAAGCTGTTTAATATTGTCTTATGTCAACCCTTGCTGCTATAAATTGATTCCATAGTCACCACTGTATATTTTTGACAGATAAATTAATGTTCAAAATTACAAGCTCCTCTGAAAACGTTACTTGGCCAAAGGTGACATATCACTATTCAAGCTAGCTAGCTTATCAACAACAGTGACAGTGAGAATCAACTTTGTTTATCACTGGTTGTCATGGTGCTGTGACTGCATGACGTTTGATTGTTAACCGCACCACTATTTTCTGTTTGGAGAAAAATTGAGGGAGAAAGCAGGAAGTAAAACTGGCTTGAGGAGAGTTTGAACTCTTACAATTGTTTTTGTCAAACCTTTTACATGCATTATCATTGTGGGGTTACAGGCATATTGTAAGGACATTTTGGCTCTGACCTTTGCACTGCTTGCTATTGGTTCATTGTAAAGTTGATCGTATTAAAATGGAACCCTATTCCACTGTTTCAGTTAGTATAAGTTGCTCAGGAGAAGAGGGTCAATGTGTAAATGGATGATTTCCTAAAGGTGGTTTAACATTGCCTTGTAAGGAGAATATAGTACTAACTCTCTAGCCTATTCTTTTAATGTGCAATCACGGTTTGTTTGCTTACCTGCCAGCAAGGGTACCTTTTTATTTGGTCTCTGGTGAGAAGATAAGCTTAGCTGTTTATTTAAGGAAAGTTACAGACTGTAATGAATAAAGTATGTCATGAACTCCAAATAAGCACTGGATGGCCCAGATATACTGTGGAACTAGCTTGGTGCACTTCAAGGTTATATAGGGTATGATGAATGATGATTCATAAATCATACCTGATAGTTGAGCCTAGCCCATAGTTGGTTGTCGTTTGTATTATTCCATTCATGAACAACATGAAGGATTGTACTTTATACCATAGACCTACTTCGACTCTGTTGACATCACTACTGTGATCAACGGCTTGGCAGGAGCATCGACAGCAACATTAAAGAACCCACCAAAACAAATACTGGTATTGGATTAACGCCGATACCGGGTTGATAAAGGGTAATATGTATTGGAGACTATTGGACAATACTAGAATCTAAAACAAAGAGTCATGCAGAACATTTCAGGAATCAAAGCAAAGAAGTTGATTTTGTGTTGTTTCACACATAGACATGTGTTGGTTTATGTATTGTAAGAAATGGATTCAATCTCAAATATTGTCGTTCGAGGACACGAAGCAAATGGTTGAAGTCTAAATTTATTTACTGAATCCTTATTTAGTATGGGCCGATGCCTAAACCTCAGCATCTTGAGTCAGTATGGGCAGTCAGGAAGTAGTATCAATGCATCCCTGAAGCAATTGCTAGGCCTCACTAACAACATAACAATCAGTTTCCTCAAGGGCACAGCTTTGACCTCTCTCTCTCTCTCTCTCTCTCTCTCTCTCTCTCTCTCTCTCTCTCTCGCTCTCTCTCTCTCTCTCTCTCTCTCGCTCTCTCTCCCTCTTCCTAGGGGGAAGTTTGCGGTAGTCAAGCGCTGCGTGGAGAAGGCCACAGGAAAAGTGTTTGCTGCCAAGTTCCTGCGGAAGCGGCGGCGGGGTCGTGACTGCCGGGCAGACGTCGTGCACGAGATGGCCGTCCTGGAGATCGCCCGCAACAACTCCCGTGTTGTCAACCTGCATGCTGCCTACGAGACGGACCATGACATCGTTCTAGTGCTGGAATAGTGAGTTCACACCAAAGCCAGTGACATATTCTTTAATCTCTTATCTGCCCATCTGTCGGTCTGTCTTTATTATTTAAAGTGGCAATCTTGAAAATCTCTGAAGATTTTAATTTAAATAAATGTCTGTTAAGTCACTATCTATCGCCGAATGAGGTAACACAATGGTGATTGAGCCCACTGATGAAAGCCTTTGCATTTGCAGTATTATGAATATTAAGATCCGGGTGTCTGCGGCGACTTCCCCGCCATGCATTCAAATTAGCGTTAATGACGCGTTTTCCCTTTGAAGAGACGTCCAATTACACACCTGCAATTACTGCTTTTCACCATAGTTGCCGCCAAAGAAAACGAAACGGGAGATCTTTGGCATTGCCACTTTAATATATTTTTGTATTATTTTATTCATCCAGGGAAAGGTTTTTGCTGAACATTCATTGCAGTCACTGGGATCTGCCCAGTACAGCCATAGTGGCCCTACTGGTGCTATTTGGGATTAACTGCCTTGTTCAAGGGCACGTCTATTCACAATCTATAACCTTCATGCTGCAGCCACATGTAATGTAAAGCTAGAAAGGTCAGAGCAATTCCCCACAGGGATCATTGGAGTTTCCACTAATCTTTTCAACATGTTAATCTTCTCACATTTCTAAGGATTTATTTCCAAACTGAAATGCATGTTAACTGAATTACTTTTTGAGCCAGACCTTTAGGTGTAGTTAACTATTAAACATATTCTCCTATATGATGATGCCCTGAATATGACCTTATAATAACCATGATCTCGCAACACAGATGTGTTGACTTAAGTCGATTCTGTGCACCTAATAGTCAGTTTTTCAAATGACATTCCTTCCCAACGTGCACAGTGATAACAGTTTACCTTATGTTACCTTATGTTTTTTTGACAAAACAGAAACTAGATGAGAAACCCAGATTGTACATACCAGGAGACCACATGACCATCTGAAGGTGGATTTGCTGTTGTTTTTCAAGCCGCACCCTCTGAACTTGTGTATTCGTAAAGCCAGCCCTCAAAAGAATGGTTTCCACCCTCCCGTCTGGCACATTGAGACTTTGAGACAGCTTAATCCCTCCCTGAGCGTAAAGAAAGCCCAAAACTCAGAAAGGGAACTGCCAAAATTAGAAACTTGATAAACCTGACGTGATATAGAGCAAGATTCACCGGATACACTGTGTGCAGTGTTAGGGCAGTGATACACAGGAATTGCTTCAACGTTAATCACATAGGAACATCTTGCTGCCTGCAGACATTTGAATACATATGACTGTGTCTCACTTTGTTCCTTGTTGGAAATAGCATTTACGTTTCAGGCGATCAGCTGACAGATTTGTATCCCAAGAGAGTTACAATACACGAGCGGGCATCTTGCTCATACAGAAAAACAAAAAAAATCCACCCCCTCCTTCCCTGCTCCTTCTCTTCGGCCCTCCCTCCAAACGAGGCTCACGTAATTATAGGGTAACCATCCACCCTGTTGAGGCGGTAGTGCCTGGCTGCCGGTCAGGTCAGAGAGAGAGAGAGTGAGTGAGTCAGTGAGCTATGTATGTGACGTGATTGACAGGCAGGTAGGACAACTTTCCCTCCGCAGAAAGTCGTCCTGATTGTTTGGCGAGATTCAAGCGCTGTGACATGTTTGAGAGGCTGAATACAGGGCCTGGGGCAGCCACTGAGACCGGGTTTTTTCCTCAGAGCTATTTATTGATGGCTGTCGGTATGTAATGAGAATTTCCCCAAGTAATACCAAAGTGGTTGTAAAAGCAACTTGCCTACAGCACCTTTGACACCTGCCGCTCAAAGTGAGATTCCTACCACAGTTTTGGTAAAGAGAAATATTTTTAGTCACTTTAAAGGGATAGTTGGGGATGTCATGTTTATGTCTCTGCATACGGTTTGAAGCAGTGGGTTAGCTTAGCTTAATTGCTTGAAGTCTATGGATCAAGTAGCAGCTCCTATGTTTGCTCTATTCCAGCAATTGAGCTAAGCTAACCGTTGAGCTAAATTTCCTTCTTTCATTTAGACTTTGAGTAAGTAGGTAAAATGGCCACATTCCCCAAAAACCAAACTATCCCTTTAAATAGGTTTAAAATTAGGTTTACTGAATGAATTCACATACTGATGTTTGCATGAGACTTAAAGACTTTTTAAAGGTATGGATGAGAAATTAACCCATGACTTTTGATTGATGAAGACCAGTACCTTGACACTTGGCAATGTTGTCATATTACACCATTTTTGCCCATCTACATTGCCAAGAAATTCCCCTGTGTATCACCACACATAGAGGTTAGAGAAGCAGGCTAGTTACTGGAAGGTTGCTAGTTCAAATCCCGAGACTGTCTGGAAAGACTGTCTAGGTGGGGAAAGTGAATAAGTAAGACTCTTTCCTCCCTCAACACCCACTGATGAAGTGTCCTAGAGCAAGGCACTTGACTCCTAACTGCACCAGTAGAGCTCCTCAGTGGTCAATAGTGGAGGACTGTGGTTGTACTGGGCAGCTTCCACGTATGGCTGTAACTGTGTAGTGAAGCAGGGCGTTGCTGCAAAAGAGCATGCGTGCTCAGTTAATCTTCCCTGAGTAAATAAAGGTTAATAAATATTATACCACAGTTGGTTCATACCTTGCATTGTGATTGGCTGAGCCGCGTTCCAACAAGTGCCATTATCTCCTGATAATGCACTCCTAAGTCCTAACCTAGTATCACTCCCCTTTGTTTACACAATGTTAATACAATGTGTCAATCACCACAGCAGTATGAATGTTGCATTTTGACTGAAGAGTGAAACCGATAGTTGCAGCCTGAGTCATTTATCATCAAGAGGAACAAAAACAGAGCAATATATCACCCTCGCATTTAACGAAGAAATGAAAAATCCCGAAAATCCCCAGGAGCACGAAAAAGAAGACAGACGTGGGTACATTTCGAAAAGCAAGGAACGATGTGTCCGAAGGCCTGTTTTGACAAGTATACGAACAAACTGCCAAGAGAAGCTCCCACATTTTAACCACAATCCCCCCCCAAAAAAAAATGTGCCTGCTTCGGACTCGTTGTGGTGCAGCACAGCATCAGGCGGGTTCAACCAGCGGTCAGACGTGTCGCCTCGCATACGTAGGGAGTAGAGGCCAGAGAAATAATGACTGAACGTGGGCACAGGGCAGATGGCTCTCTGAAGAACTACTGGAGGCCATCTCTTGTCAACAGAAATCAACGGAGCAATCTTTCTGTGACTCAGATGACAAAACACCCACGGTCAAACGCAAATGCAGCCTATATTATAGATTTGTTGGCGGGTGTCAAATAATAGCTGTTTGAATGCAAGTTTAAGAGTTTTATTAATTATAAATAATAAACTGGAAATGCCTCGTGGCTGTGACCGCGTCACATCACTGCCAGTATCTCACGGTAAAGTATCATGTATTATCGCCCCAAATGCGAACCGCTAGATATTTCTATAGAATGTATGCGTGCGTGTTATAATCATTGTATTAAGTCCATGTGTGTGTGTGTGTGTGTGTTTCCTCAGTGCTGCAGGGGGGGAAATCTTCGACCATTGTGTGTGTGATGAGCTGCTGCCAGAGGCCCAGATCACCCGTCTGATCAGACAAACCCTGGAGGGCGTCCACCACCTCCACCAGAGCAACCTGGTGCACTTGGACCTCAAGGTCTATACACACACACACACACACACACACACACACACACACACACACACACACACACACACACAAAGGCAGAGGTACACACATGCATACACACACAAACCAAATGTATGAGATCAAGAGAAGACACGGTGTGAAGCACTCATCAGTCCTTGTCATAACATC
>OMKK01032342.1:0-11933 GCA_900302305.1 Polymixia japonica | reverse complement strand
TGAATGTGTGTTAATGGCCTTGTGTTCCTTTGGCTTTGGGTAAATTAAAGGGCTTACCGAATCCATCTTAACCGTGACTGTCAGAAGGAAAAAAAGGTCTGAATGCAGCGATGTGGAGAATATTAGAGTATGATTACTCAGAGGGCCCTTTGCATGCTACCGCTATTATGAGCAGTGTGAATTAATTATTAACAGTCGTAAGCCATTTATTGGTAACTGTACATTTGTTTATTTTCAGTTTAGAGTAGCTTAATTGCATAAATTATTTAAACTCTGGGAGGGAGAAAATACAAACATACATATTATGCTAAAAGAGAACGAGGATAAATGAAGGCAACAAACAAATGACATCAAACTTCAACAAGCAGAATGGTACAGAAACCATAAATGCATGAATAACAAGTAAAGGAAATAAATCAAGTGTGTTTATATTTATTTTTGCCATGATATTCTGCATTATAACCAAGAATATGTTGCTTAAAATGAAAAGGAGCTCACTCAAACAGTCAAACCAAATCCAGGAGGCCAGACCGTTATGAAGGTAGAGATGTTCACTGCATAGCTGACTGGAGGTAGTGGTGTAACCTTCTGGACTGGAGGTAGTGGTGTAACCTTCTGGACTGGAGGTAGTGGTGTTACCTTCTGGACTGGAGGTAGTGGTGTTACCTTCTGGACTGGAGGTAGTGGTGTAACCTTCTGGACTGGAGGTAGTGGTGTTACCTTCTGGACTGGAGGTAGTGGTGTTACCTTCTGGACTGGAGGTAGTGGTGTTATCTTCTGGACTGGAGGTAGTGGTGTTATCTTCTGGACTGGAGGTAGTGGTGTAACCTTCTGGACTGGAGGTAGTGGTGTTATCTTCTGGACTGGAGGTAGTGGTGTTATCTTCTGGACCGGAGGTAGTGGTGTTATCTTCTGGACCGGAGGTAGTGGTGTTATCTTCTGGACTGGAGGTAGTGGTGTTATCTTCTGGACTGGAGGTAGTGGTGTTATCTTCTGGACTGGAGGTAGTGGTGTTATCTTCTGGACTGGAGGTAGTGGTGTTACCTTCTGGACTGGAGGTAGTGGTGTTACCTTCTGGACTGGAGGTAGTGGTGTTATCTTCTGGACCGGAGGTAGTGCTGTTACCTTCTGGACTGGAGATAGTGGTGTTACCTTCTAGACCGGAGGTAGTGGTGTTACCTTCTAGACCAGAGGTAGTGGTGTTACCTTCTGGACTGCAGTAGCTGCACATGCTAGCACTGACTGGAAACTACCTTCCCAAATTGCCTCCTCTAGTCCTTGTGGAGTGTCCTAGTGTCCTAGGTCCTGAACCTCTCCTCTAGCCCTAGTAGTGCCCTAGTGTCCTAGGTACTGAACCTCTCCTCTAGCCTCTAGAGCGCTCTAGTGTCCTTGGTCCTGAACCTCTCCTCTAGCCTCTAGAGCGCTCTAGTGTCCTTGGTCCTGAACCTCTCCTCTAGCCTCTAGACTGCCCTGACTCCCTTGGGGCTTCACAAGTTGTTTTCTTGCGATGTCCCACCTGTTCTTGACTCTGTCACGACTTTCCAATGAAACGATTTTCACACTCAAGTCAGGGAAGAAGAGTCCCGCCCAATCTTCTGTTGTAAGCTGAAAGCTCATCACTTCTCATCACAAACGTGAGGCCCTCCTCTCTCCCCGAAACAAATCACCCTCTTCCTGTCTTCCTGTTCTTCTGAAGCTGATATGTCTTGACGAAAGTAAGAAACCTCCACCTACCATACCTACCATATACCACATGCTAACATCAGCCACAGCAGAAAAGTGCATCTACACATAAATAACTCCATAGCCTTGAGTGACAGCTAACAAACCCTCTATGGGTCTAGCTGAGGAGTCATCACTGCTGTGTGAGGTTGGAAGCTAACGTTTTGTCTATAGCTCACAATTCCAAATGACTAGATTTAGGGGGCTGCCCACACATTTAAGTCACTGGTAGAGACACTAGCCACAGTAAAGCTCACCTGCATGTAATTATCCCAACCTCACTGCTATACTGGGGCCCATCAGACATCCAGTTGGACAGGTAGTGGCATACGACATGTCTCCCAATGTTCTGTTGTGTTTGGATGATGCTTTCCCCCGCAAGTGAATTAAAAGTCATCCTAAGGACACAGCCGCGCTGCCTAATTGCAGTTGATTAATAAAATACTAGCGCGGGCAGCAGTTGGCAACTCCATTATTATGTTTCTGAAACAGATTAATTGCGCTGAACAATATGAGACTGTCGCTAGTGATAGCGAGACTTTGGATACAAAGGCAGCGATCAGGACTGGGCTTGGCTCGCATTAGTCATTTTAAATAGCTCATTCGGTGATTACACCCATGTACAATTTCAGATTGAGGTATTTTGTCACTCTGTCTCTTGTATGCACTGTGCAGACTGCCAGCGTGGGCTAATAGATGTTAAATGTTCAAACTTTGAAAAGAAAAGGGAAAAAAAACAACAACAGTTAAATCAGTTGACACCAATCAATGTCAATTAGTGGTTGTTTCTGTTTGAATAAGAATGAGAACATGTCAACAGACTTTTTAATTAATATTCATCTTCTGTTGGCCTGCACACACACACACACACACACACACACACACACACACACACACACACACACACACACACACACACACACTACTGCCTGTATAGTTTCAGCTGGTGTCTTTGACTGAGTTAAAGAACTTAAGCTGAGGGAGAAAGGGGGTCCCTTCCCCTCGACAGCAAATAGCCAAGGGCACTATCCGATAACTAATGTGTGGAATATTGCAATTAGCATGGCAAAGTACTTACAGGGATCAAATTAAAAAATTCATTAACGCGCGCACTTAATTAAGAAACACTTTTCGGTTTACATGATAAATTATGACACCTATTAAATCTTCCACTACAAGCTGTAATGGCCTTCTTTGCTCCTGGGTATAGAGAGTTTTTCCTTTCAGGTTCAAGGAACTCTCCAAGGACCTGAAGTATTTATTAAAGACTTTTATTAGGAATAATGTTTCCCTGCAAGGGATACAGGAGCAACCCTTTTTTTTTTGCCGCTGTACCTCAGCATCTCGTCTGAACATGTCGTATATAATTGAAACATGATTGGAAAGAGTCTTGAGTTGAATGTACAGTCTAGGGGAACTAAAATATTTAATTAAAGTATTGATGAGGAAGAAGCAGCTCTGATGTGTTTGCGATGTGTGTTTGTTGAACTACTCTTGAAGAAGAACCCAAGACCAAGTGTTTGGAACAATCAAGGCTTTTCTCTCTTCCAGCCGTCAACAGTTAACAACAATGGTTCAGCAACTCGGTGCTGAAAGACACTAGAGCCTTGATTTAAGATACTGATTCTATTGTATGACTTTGAAGTGTGCAGTCTGCAGTGCTAACATGGGAGATGCACAAGATAAGTGTATGAACGGGGGCTTGGCTAGCACTGTACAAAAACACACACTGTAAAAACTAGGAGTCTTCTGGATTGTCCTTCCGGTTGAAATCGTAGGAACCCCTGAAGGTTCCTCAAGACAATCTTTCTTTTTAATTTCTTTCTTTTTCCCTTCAGAGACGGGGTCTGGGCATTCTCCCTCACCATGTCAAGGTGAGCTAGCCTTGTTGGGCGAGCTCTTCAAACGGACTTTTAGATTCGTGGGATTTTTCCCCTTGAGAAATGATCGACATCTTTTATCACCTTCCACTGCGAGGCACTTGCTCTTATCTGAGTGATATTCAAAATGGGACTCTGGCGCTTTCTACCGACGTTCGCCACCGTGATGCCAGGCGTGGACGGAGTGGCAACGCGGACGCGTGAGGTGCTAGCTTGTGCGACTGCGCTGACAGAAGGATATTAGCCATCTGCTGGCGTAAAACTGGCACAGCTAAAACACTGGAAGATAGATTTCATATCCACTCAAAATACTAGGCTCATGTATGAAATAAATTGACAAAGACAAAAACTAAAGACATTTTCTCTATAATTTTTTGTTTATTTTAATTAGTTTTGTAAACACTCAATACAGTTTCAGTTAGTCGTCTTTACGTAAAGCCTCGTTTTTATTTTTATTTCAGTTAACGAAAATGTTTTTTCACACCTAGTTTACATTATTTCATTAGTTTTCGTTAATCATAATAACCTTGGTCTGTACCTCTTTATTCTTGGTCCAAGAAGACCCTGTTGATCCGTCATCCACACTATTGTACCTGTGTTATTGTAAGCTCTAATAACCTTCACTCAACATCAACATCTTCATCATCTTCAGGGTTTAGCGCGTGTCCAGTATCATCGCCTCAAAGATACAGGCTGAAATCATGCAAGAATTCTGAATATCTTTGTAGAAGCCCCACTTATTACTGCATGCTGGGTGTATTCACACACTGAAATAAGCCTGTCTCTATGCAAACACAGACACACACACACAGAAATGTGAGAGTTGATTAGGACATGTTGTGCCTGGAAGTTTGGTCCCATGCTGCTGTGCTGTTCATCTCCCTGAGCAGGGAAACCCTGCAGTCATAATCATCTCATTTATACACCAAGGACGAGTCCACACACCAGTAAACATTAAACTGATCATCTCAAACAAGCCAGCGAATAAATCTGATTTGTAAAGCGGTCCCCCCCCAGATGAACCTGTTCATACACGACAGGATATGAGGAAATGATACGAATGCAAGGAGTTGCTGTGTCCTTAATGTTTCGGTGTTTCCTCGTAAGAGTGGAGAAGCTCTCGACTGGAGCCCTCTTGAACTGTGATTGGCTGGAGCCCTCTTGAACTGTGATTGGCTGAACTGGTTGTCCTGGAGAGTGTCTTCATTTAGGTGCTTTGCATTTTTCAATAAAACCAAAATGGCCTCTGAGACTGGGTGTATGCAGATGTTGCATTGCAATGACACACTTTCATTTGCAAGATATTCACAATACAGCACATACGCTCTAATTCTACAGTGGAATGTATTTATTCTGCATCTTTTAATGTAGGTACTGCAAATATGTTTTTCCTTGACTGTTGTACAGTAGAATGTAATTCCTGTATTGTAATCCAAACCTCTGGTGTCTCTCAACCAACTAGTTACCAGACGGTGTAGCTTCTCAAAGAGACTTTATATTTTAAAAAATCAAGTCCTCTAGTGGATGAAACACACATGCAGCAGTACTTCAGCAACCAGGAAGTAAAAAGTTGAACTTTCTCTAACTGTAGAGTGATTACAACAAAATATAATATTACTTTGAGTTCATAATAAATCAGTATATTTATACCAGATTGAATGAATTGCTAGTCATGCACTTAGCTCTGCAGACAGATCAGATCTTGGGTGGTGATTCTGGGTATTGGAACAGAGGTCAAGGTTCAACAGTGTCGTTGGCTGATGTCATATCAGGGATGATTATTTTAACATAAAACCATCTCTTTCCTCACTCGTCTTCTGAGTAAATAAACTGACAAAATGGCCGCCAGAGAAGAGCATGAAGACGCAGAGCTGCGGTTAATTTGAAGCCTTGAAGCGAGGCCCGGCTCACTTCTGTTGGATTATTTAAAACAAGTGTCCGGAGCCATGTGCCATGACTAAATTATTAACTGTGTATTTCATAATGTTAGTGACAATATGTTAACGTGTTTTTTCACCTCCCCCTGCTGTGAACAGATGGGTCTTTTTACTTTATTTTCCACATCAAGTATGATTATTTCTTTGTGCCAAAAGCCACCTGCCGTTCCTTGGTCTCTGTTCTAATTATTTATGTTGGTAACACGCAGCAGGACTTGTTATCAGTTGGATGGCGTCTTAATAAAGGAAGGCACATCAACATATTGACATCATGTTCAAGGGGAAAATTTATCATCGCGAAAAGCGGGCAGAGGGAGTACCGGAGCGGAGCAGGCCACGTGCCAACACCTCCGAATTTGACCTCCTTTTGTTCCCCGGAGCCCCGAGTTCCCTCTCAGGCACAGATCTTCAGAACCACGCGATGATAATTAGGTGAAAGCCCATTAAAAAGTCAAATACGAGAGAATACATTATCATTGAGACGGCGGAACCTGATGATTTTTGGTTCGGGCCCTGACAGAAAAGGACAAACTGTTCCGACTGCTCCTTGGAAGGGATTGCAATGCTAACGGCGCTAAAGGCGCTAGCCGTCTGCGCTCGCTACCTCCCGTCCACTACGTCATCGCAGACCGAGAGACGGGAAGTACAGACAAAACGCTGCAAAACAACATTAAAAAAAGTGCAATTAAGTAAAGTATTCATGGAATTTCAAAGCATCCCATCGTGGGGATAGGTCACTCTTAATCAGGGCTCTACTGTTCTAAAATGTAGAACACTTACAATTAAACATACTCAATACTTTAATCCCTGGGAGCTAAAAAAAAATGAATATGCCGTAATTACAGTTTCACATGTACGCCTGGTTTTGTAACGTGGCTGGAAATGGGTTCAAAAATATGTCATTGATGACAGTTGATGCATTATAATTAAAGTCTGCTCTATCCCGTCTAAGCTACCCGTCCCAGGCCAAATACAAAAGCCGACCGTATTACCCCACGAGGGCAGTAAGCCATCGTGTCGCTCCCATTACGAAGGCAGATTTAAAAGGGTTACAGAACCTTTATCTACCCGTTGAAGATCATATACCGGTGACGTCCACAAGAGTACAGCGAGGAAAAAGCCATTGTAGAGCTCAGACAATGCACTGACCATAAATCTATAATAGCCTTTAGGATTAAAGAATATGCTCTCTGAGTTTAATTACATATTGCTTCTGAGAGGTTTACCCCCCCTGGGACGGGCAGGCGCGCTGACTTCACTCTTGGCTACCGCAGATGAGGAACAGACGGCCAGAAATTAACAGAAGGATTTGTTTTAATCTCAGCTAGTGAAAGTTTTGTGTTGTGATACACCCGCCGCTCTCCGTCACGATGATACTGTACTGAGACGAGGAAGAATTAAGAAGAGGTCGACTCTTCACAGATTTATGTAGAGTAACACGCATGTATACGCACGTGTCCATGTGCACGCGCACACACACGCACACACAGATCCGACTGTCTAACACACTCTAACTTATTTTATTTCCTGTTCTGTTTCGTTGTCTGTAGTTCTGACCTTCTTGTTGACTTCGGTTCTACATGTCAACAGCTGCCATCTTGATTTTTCTTCTTCACTTTCTCTCGGGGTCAGATGTCTCTGTGAGCTCATCAAGCTCAACACTTCTGTAAATAAACTGAACTAAATCTAAAAACTGTTAAAAAATAACACCTGCTGATTGAAAGGAGGTGTGTTTCAGGTTTACATGAATGAATTATTTGCGGTCATCATAAAGTTGTCTCAGATGTTGAGGTGAGATGGGTGAGATATCTTTCAAGGTGCTGTTTCGTCTTGTTCTGTCATACTGTATATTCGTTATTTGTTATGTTTGGTCTGTTTGGATGGTTAGTGACCCTGTTTGTTTGTTTGTTTGTTTCTCTGTCGGTTGTTTGGTTTGTTGTTTTAATTCTGTTACTTTGTCTGTTTGTGTTTGTAGTCAGGAAGACATGTCCCTTTAGTTTACACAAATCAGGAGTTGGGTTTAACTGAGATGGGAACCACACCGAATGTTGGATCTACGGTCCGAAAATCAATAAAAAATACTTTAAAAAAAAAAAGAGATATCTTTTAAGGTGAATATCTAACGTGATCTAACGCTGTTGAAGTCTTTGTAGTCGACAGGCAGTGCTGATGTTTACCAAACTGTTGAGAAGGACCATATGTTCAGGACGTCTAAGGGGACAGAGCGATGCCAACTGTAGGTGAGCACCTGCTTCATCTGGGACTCTGAATCCCTCCTGCAGGGTAAACAGCACATCATTTATAAATATACATCTGAAGTGTTTGGGTTTTCATTTTTGTTTATTGAATCTTTTTTTTTTTTGCTCACTAAAGCCTGTTGGGTCTGTAGGTTACGAGACGCCACCTGCAATGTCACAGGGAGGAATTCATTAAAACTGTGTGAGTAGTTGTTTGATTTATAGCAGGACCTTGGATCCCTGTCTTTGAATTATAAAGTCACGCAATTAACAGATTGAAAGGACATTTAACCCTCTGTTGAGGTGCTCAGAATCCCAATGAATGACGCAGGAGTTTAGCATCAAGAAAGTTTGAAAACGACGGAAAAAACCTCACGCATCCGAGGTGCAGAAGTTGTCTTTAGTGCCGTCGGACTGCAGGACAATTTATGGCAATGACTTCTATCTAGTACACTGCTTTGAAGAGTATTGGGGAGATTATTGCGCTGCCTTAATTAGTATGCAAATGTATTTCTTTATGATCACTTTCCCCCTTTCTTCATTATATTTGATCTCTCTATTTATCCTTCAAGAAAGAGTAAGATTCAATTCACTTCGTCTGTGTTATAGAGCTGTAATTTATTGCTCTGTAATTAATTTTGAATGCATTACCCATTAATCAGACAGATCTGCACAATTATGTTCGTATAATTTCTTTTGTACTGTACCTGTTCATTTTGTAATTTTGACCAGTTCTTTTCAAGGACGTTTCATTAGACAACTTTAAGGAGGTCACTTTGTTCGAGCATTTTAATTTTATTAGTGCACAAACCTCAAGGACTTCTAGAGAATCGCAGTCAGCACCAATTACTTCTTCACCTTTTGAACTCCTAGAGGCAGCTTATGTTAAAGGTTGACTACTCCTGTACAACATGTTCTTTTAAAGCACAATTGTGTGAGATTCTGCCTCTAGTGGTAGAGGAGGGGAATTACAACAACAAGCCGTTACAGTTCCAAACAAGCTGGACCTTTCCCCTCCCCCGCCGCTCCCCCTCCCCTGTCCATCAAACATCTGACACGCCTACAACCCTACGGTGGTCAAGGTGGTTCAAGAAACCTGGCAGGGGTCAGGGAGAGGTCAACAGGTTCTTGGGAGGAGTTTAGAGTCAGGTTGGGGATTGTCAACAAGGTTTAGTAAAGAAGGAATATCAACACACTGGCCGACCTGCAGTGGCAGACATTTGTTGCACCTTCACACACAGCAGTCTGTGTATGTTATTTTAACATTAAATATATTGCACAACGCAGCTTTAAAGTAAATTATTCCTGAAAGGACTTGGCTGTTCTGTAGTTCATTATCTCTATTAGCAACAGCTGTGTCTGTGGAGCCTGTGCAGTGAATCAGTGATAGTGGACAATGCTGACCAGGCCTCTTCTAATCCTCTAGCTCAGTGGGGGGTCACCAGCCTTTGGGAAGTTACGAGGTGAATTTTAGTGGTTGCAGATCATCATCAGACGTTCGTGATTAATGCCTTTTCTTGCAAAGTAATGAATATTTGCAGCCTGCAGCCATCTTCTTATAATGTCTGCCAGAAAGAGTCAAGTGTTGCTTTGTTTTTGGAGGTCACAAGTCGAAACTTTGAGAAACCTGTGCTCCAGTTCTTGGTATCACGGACGCCTCCAGAAGATGTCCCAGAAAGCTGTTCAGCAGAGGGTCTCAACACAGTCCAGGTAACAGAGGCATCAGTTGGACCTTAATCCCTCCCTAGCTTTCCATGAATGCTTTCCTCCAATGTTTAATTCCCATAATCCATGGCACAAGAGCTATGGTCTGAATTAATGTACGCACATAGTCTTCAGAGGCTAACTGAAACAAGAAGATGTTGTTATTATATACAGTATATATATATATATATCACCCCTTCCTGAATGCTGGCAGCAAAGCCTTGTTTTGTTTTTTTTAATAATCATTGCTGACTAATAAGACCCTAGAGAGCATTCGAGCTCCGCGATTTCCTTCTCTAAATGGGATCACATGGCGGCGGGTCACCTGCGCTAACCTTCTGTCGAATTACAAGGCCTGCGATCCTCTGTGATTGCTTCAATCAAAGCAGCAGATTTGAATATCTGCAAGTCTTTCCTGTAAAAGCCTCCGTGCAAGATTTATGCCCTCGTTGAGGAAATTACATTCACTGCCTGTCCTCACTGTTTGGCATCCATTACACTTCATTATTATCTTCTCAAGCAGTACTGCTCCGTAATAAAATAGAAAAAAAAGAAGTTTGTGCCTAGATTGAGGCATAAATTGTGCCATCCCTGCTGTTGCAAAACACTGGGCTGTATGTGATTATGTTCTCTCTCTCTCTCTCTGAGTCTTCCCTCTCCCATCAAAGGCAGTTAGTTGGTCTCCACAGCTCTGTAGCTTCACTCCATGTTTGTTTCATTCCTTTGGTTTTACAGCACTTTGCTACTTTGAAAATGTTTTTTATAATGACAATTCTGACAATTATATAGTCCACTCAAATGTACCCACAATGCATCAGGAAATAAAGTCAGCAAGCACCATTGTTAACAGCAAAAATACCACAATGCACCGCAAACTGACTGAGGCTAATGTTTTGCCAAGTATGCTAGCTAACCACTGACACATTTCAGAAGTTGCAACAATGTTGCAACAAGTGTTTATGCTACAAAGTTACATCACTAAAGTTTAGAAGCAGGCCTGTAGTTTACAAAGATCTCTGGTGCCGACTGGTGAATAACAGCTGTAGCGATTGTGTCCAAAATCCAGTTCATCAGTCTTCCGACTCGCCTTCCCCAACTAAGTCCCCCCCCCCACCCCACCATTGATTTTAACCTCTTTTAATTAGTTTTTAGCCCTGTGACCTTTTAGCCCTAATAAAGATATATGTTACTTTCTCTTATTGCCACTGTAAAGCGACTTTGAGTATTATGAAAAGCGCTATATAAATTAGATGTATTATTATTATTATTATTATCCCTGCACATAACACTTGATATTAACTCTACCATGTAGTTCACTGCACATAGAGGATCAAACCCAGACAGCTATGTCTCTGAACCGCTTCAGTCTGTTGCGGATGTTGTGGCCTTGTCCTCCGGATCAACCAGAAGAGTATGTTTTAACGTTGCTGTTCTTTTCATCTTGCTAGCTCTGGTGTTAACTCCTCGAGCGCTCCGCTCCTGCGTACTTGAAAGAAAAAACCACGGGTGCGGTCGTTCCTGTTGTAGTTATTTGCGTTGGTGTCTCGGGGGGGTAGAGGGACATTAAACAAACGTTTGGAGTTGGAGACGGTGGCGCCGAGGCTAACAGCTGTGGCTATGGGAGCAGGTGATGTTGGGGCATGAACGAGGGCTGATCCCCCCCCACCCTTCCCAGCATGCTCGGCGAGGAGTCTTCATAAATAATCTTCCAGCAATCTGCCTCTCCCTCCACACTCTTATTAATTACTTTTACGGCCAAAATCAAACATCTGTCATGCTAGAATATACAAATTAATTATGCAGCTTCTCCCCATCAAGAACCGTATAACAATGTTCTTCAGAGCCTCCGGGCTTCAGAGGGAGAGACAGGAGCACGGGACACGGAGAGAGGAGGGATTTTGATATTATCTTTTAATTTCTTTAAAATGAAATGTGGCTCGCGCCGAGAGATTGATAAAAGAAACGAGTCTGATCAATGTTTAATCATCCTCATGTAGTGTGTTTTCACTGAGGCCTTTTATATTCACCCTTCAGACAGATTTAAAGAGATTATTTGGACGCATGCGTTTTCAACCTGCATTTATCCAGGGACAGTTAACTGTGCAAACATGATATTTAAATTTTTTTCATTTAATTCCTTTAAAGCAACTTCCAGCATAGTACAACCATAGTCTTCTACTGGGGGACACTGAGCACCTCCACTGAGGCAGGTTTAAGTGCCTTGCTCAAGGGCACCTTCACGGCTGTTGTTGAGAGAGGGGACAGTGTTTTTAATTCACTTTCACCACCAAGATTCTCCCTGGGGATTCAAACAGGTGACACTTCAGTGCCCAGCCAGCTCATCATTATAAACAGCAGGTTGAAGCTCATGCTCCAGACACAGATGTTGTTTATCTTTGGTCATCACCCTAGTCTGTCATGATAGTGATAATATGTTTAATACCTTTAGATTC